>JALIGW010000149.1:0-51420 GCA_023053685.1 Diadophis punctatus similis | reverse complement strand
AACCCGAATCTGAAGTCCTCCGGGTTTCACTACCCAGTTGAAAGTTCAAGCCCATGCCCACAAATCCATCACGTTGTCCAATCTCCAATTGCCATGCTGGGCAGAGTCCACCCATCTCCTTTACAGATTCACTGTTCTACAAATTTGCAATGTTTGTTAGTTTCAGAAATGAAATGTGCCATTTCTTAATGAATTTCACATGCTGAATTCAAATATAATAATGAAATTTGTTAGTTGGCTCTAGTTTTCATGCAATGGACATTTTACATTTTCCAACTACAGGTAATAGGCAAATAATGTGCCAAAACTTAATACGTATATATAAACCTGTATACTCGTATTTTTATTAAAAGTAAGTGAATTATATTTGCAACAGTGAATACATGAAATAATCTATTGTATATGTTTATCAAGAAAAACTAAATTAGTAAACAAGTTTAAAATGTTCAAAAGTTTAAATTTCTCATTAATCTTGCCTTCAGTTTGTGTCCCTTTTGCTACTCTTGACTTTTCTTTTGTATTCAAGGAAAGGATTGTCTCTTACAATTGTCCAACAGTGGTTTGCAAGCATTGACGGGCTCCATTTACCTTGATATCTTTTTTCCATAGCTGCAACGTCTTGAGGGAAGCGCTTCCCATGCTCGTCATTCACTGCTCCACAATTTGATGGAAAGAAATTCAGTAGAATTTTCAGTAGAAAATGAATTTTTAAGGACATGTTACAACCAAGAGTTTTGTAGGCCTGGATG
This sequence comes from Diadophis punctatus similis, assembly GCA_023053685.1. Taxonomy (NCBI): domain Eukaryota; kingdom Metazoa; phylum Chordata; class Lepidosauria; order Squamata; family Dipsadidae; genus Diadophis; species Diadophis punctatus. Next base: position 50,671 of record JALIGW010000149.1, on the reverse strand, counting down.
AGTTTTTCAACCACTTCCTTGTAGTTTGCTGCTTTATTGTTTCCAAGACAATCTGATGTCACTGACATGAATGCTATCTATGCAGTCTTTTCCTTGCCATGCAACAGAGAAAGAAACTCCTCATCGTTAATAAGTTCACGGATCTGTACGAACATCACTTGCCAGGAGATTCCACTGCTTTAATCTTGAACCTAAAACCTCTGCCTTGTTTTTCGGAAGATCCAGATCTCTTATTAGGTCATTCAATTCCATTTGTGTTATGAGGTGTGGTTCAGCGGATGTGGATGGCAGATAACCCAGGTCATGTGAGCCTGTTGGTTCATCATTAGAAGCTTCCTGAGGTTCTTCCTCACTGGATTCAACTACGAAAGATTCAGGCGCTTTTGGAATCGTTAGTCCTTCTCCATGAGGTGCTGGACGTATTGCTGATGGAATGTTTGGATACTGCACAAACAACTTTTTTTTTCTTAGTAAGACCTTTCTCAATTGGAGGCACCATACAAAAATAGCAATTACTGACATGATCTGTTGGTTCTCTCCAAATCATTGGCACTGTGAAAGGCATAGAAGGCTTATTCCCATTCAACCATTGGACAAGTCTCGATCCACATGAATTATAGCATATGTGTGGTGCCCAGTTTTTGTCCTGGTCTCCTATTTTGCAATGGAAATACAAGTTGTAGGCTTTCTTAATCACGGTTGCGATCCTTCGTTTTTGGGATAAAAAAGTAACTTCACTGCAAATATAACAGAAATCATCTGCTTTATTTAAACAGGTTTGAGGCATAACTAAAGTTACTAGCATAAAACAATGTTTAAAGATGCTGTCTAATTCGCCAAGCAACATACTGTGACTTTTATAGAATTTGGTGGTAATATTAGCTAATATTGCATCAACTTGGTATGTGTGGCGGTTTTCTATTGGTCACCAATACTGACTATGTAGTCTATGGTGTAAGTTGCATCATGCATTTTATAAACTTACTTCATTAGTTGGTTGGTTATATTATGGAAACTAGAGCCAATATACATTTTTAAATGTTATTTTCATTTTTAGCACCCCAAAATTATGTAAGAACAGCTGTTTTCATGCTCGCAACTTTTTACCTGTAGAACAGTGAGTTGGAAAGGACCTTGTAGGTCATCTAGTCCAACCCCCCCCCCCCGCTCAAGCAGGAGTCCCTAAACCATTTCGGACAAATGGCAGTCCAATCTCCCTTTGAAAGTCTCAAGTGTTGGAGCTCTCACAACCTCCGCAGGCAACTTCTGTTCCACTGGTTGATTGCTCTCACTGTCAGAAAGTTTCTCCTTATTTCCCCATTGAATCTTCCATCCATTATTGGTTGGAAGTAATGGATGGTCAGCTTCCATCCATTATTCCTTGTCTTGCCTTCTGGTGCTTTGGAAAACAGCCTGACCCCCTCCTCTCTGTGGCAGCCCCTCAAATATTGGAACACTGCTATCATGTCTCCCCTGGTCCTTCTCTTCGCTAGACTGGCCATGCCCAGTTCTTGTAACCACTCTTCGTATGTTATAGTTTCCAGTCCCCTTATCATCCTGGTTGCTCTCCTCTGCACTTTCTCTAGAGTTTCAATGTCTTTTTTGTAGTGTGGTGACCAAAACTGGATGCAGTACTCTAGGTGTGGTCTGACCAAGGCTTTATAGAGTGGTACTAGTACCTCCCTAGTCCTAGATTGTATCCCTCTATTAATGCAACTTAGGATGCATTGGCTTTTTTGGCTGCTGCTGCACACTGCTGGCTCATATTTAGTTGGTTGTCCACCAAGACTCCAAGATCCCTCTCGCAGTCGCTGCTATTGAGTGTGGTTTCACCCAGTTTATATGTATATATTTGCTTTTTCTTACCTAGGTGCAGGATTTTACTTTTTTCTGTGCTGAATTTCATTGTATTAGATTGGGCCCAGTGTTCAAGTCTGTCGAGATCCATCTGGATCCTGAGCCTGTCCTCTGGGGTGTTTGCTACTCCCGCCAGCTTGGTATCGTCTGCAAATTTGGTTAGTTCTCCTGCTATTCCCTCATCTAGGTCGTTTATGAAGATATTAAAAGAGTACTGGGCCTAAGACGGAACCTTGTGGTACCCCACTGCTTACTTCTCTCCATGTGGACTTAGAGCCATTGAGGACTACTCGTTGGGTACAGTTAGTCAGCCAGTTGTTAATCCATCTGGTTGTGTAGCTGTTATCCTTCCGTGCGGGTGCAGAGACAAAGGATGACCTTGGCTTTCTAGAAAGGATTTTGTTATGGCTACTGACAGAGGTGATAATTAATCTCACAAAGGAGAAGTTTGATCTTTTCCCAGACATTAAACATTAGAAATGAAACTGCAGTTTAAAAGTCTAAGTAAAAATATTTATTTGGGTACAAAAACAATAAATCCTCATTTGTTTACATCTCTAATATAAATGTGCGTCTTCTCTCAATGGAAGACAGAGCAAGAAGGGGAGATTGGAGAAAGGAATGCACACATGCGTACAAGAACATATCAATCACGTGCTCAGGAATAAACCATTATATCGAATAGGGATGCAGCTCCCTGCATATACATATAACAGGCAATAAATCACTGCGTGACAACTACATACCAACAGCCTCATACAATCCCCCCTCCTATTTTCCCACCGTAGAAAATGCATAGTAGAATAGTATAAAGTGTGGCAGGCCAAAGATCCCAAATAAAATGGCTTCGGCCTGACAGGTTGCAGGCTTCGGATCGGACTCTGATGAAAAGGACTTGAGGTGACATAGAAAGAATTCCAGTATTTGAGGGGCTGCCCCAAAGAAGAGGGGGTCCACTTATTTTCCAAAGCACTGGAAGGCAAGACAAGAAGCAACGGATGGAAATCAACTGAGTTGAAGCAATGTGGAATTAAGGAGAAACTTCCTAAGGGGGAGGACGATTAACCGGTGGAACTGCTCGCCACCGGAAGTTGTGGGTGCTCTGTCACTGGAGGTTTTTAAGAAGAGACTTCTCTGCAATGGTGCTATAGGGCCTCCTGCTTGAGCAGTGGGTTGGACTAGATGATCTCCAAGGTGAAGGTCCCTTCCAGCTCCGTTATTCTAGGATTCTGCAAGGATCTCCTTGAGCAGGGGGTTGGACTAGAAGACCTCCAAGGCCCCTTCCAACTCTTGCTGTTTTGTGATTCTGTAAAGGCCGTCTGCTTGAGCAGGGGGTTGGACAGATGACCTCCAAGGTCCCTTCCAACTCTATTCTCTTGAATTCAGCAGAAATTAGGAGGGGGTGCCTCCAGCGGGGTTCCTTGCTCTAAGAAAAGCTTCCCTAAGGGAGGGGCTTTTCTCTTTCTCTCCACCCCTGCCCAATTTAGAGCTTTATAAAAGCAAGCAGGCTCCAGTTGTCTGGGGGGGAGGAGTGGGGGCTCAGAAGAGGGGAGGGGTCAGGGAGACCCCCCACACACTCCATTTCTCACCTGCACCAAGGCTCAGAGTGCAAAATATCCCTCCTACCCCGCTTGTTCCCTCTTCGGTGTAGAGACCCCCGACCCCAAAGATCGGGAAATTAAGAGGAGGGTTTTTTTTGTGTGTGTGGGAAGGGTTTGAAGCCCGCAAAAAGTTTGGGGGAAACTTTTTAAAATTTTCCCATAGAAAGTCAAGTTGCTAGACCTCCAGAATCTAAGCCCCGCCCCCTCCACGGTGGGGGAGAGGGGGGGTGAGCTCTTGACCCTTCGGAAGAGCCACCGGGAGGGGGTGTCATCCAGCTGCAAGACCCCTTTTGGAAAAGGGGGGAGGGTGCGTCTTTTCCTTAAACCCGCTCCTTCGCCCCGGGGCGATCGGACGCGGGCGGAGCCGTTTTTGCGCGCACGGGGTTGCGCTCCATCCTTTTCGACGGGTGGGTGGGTGGTACAAACAAGGATGGGGGTGGGTGCCTCGACCCGCCCCGCGGGAATACGATTCTCGCGCGTCGCCTTGCAACGGCCCGGGGTCTGCAAGAGCGGATGGGTGGAAGGCTACGCTGGGCGCGGGGCGGCTGGTTTCGCAGGCAGAAAGGTAGGTTGGGGGGCAGGGGCGTCGGTCTGGGTTGTCCCCGCCCTCCTGCTCGTGGAGGGCGTGGAAAAACTACACTTCCCGGCGTGCAGCTGTTTGTTACCTCCTCCTCCTCCTCCTCCTCCTCCTCGGAGTGTAAATCTTGCAAGGCTAACAAAAGAGCAACCGGCTAAGCAAGCAGCGGCAGCATCAGGACCGCAGACTCGGGGTCGGCAATACGGAGCCGCTCTCTTCTCCATCCTTACGAGACCGCCCCGCGGAAGAGTGGGTGGGGGGTGGGTGGGTGGAATAAGAGCCATGGCCGGAGGGATCCCCGCGCAGGTAGGCCGAGTGGGCCCGGGTCTCTATCCCCCCTCCCGTGCAACCCCGCCTTTGCACACCCAAAGCCCCCTCCTCCTCCGGTCGTGGGAACGGCGCTACCGCTGCTGTTTGAGGGGGCGGCACTGCCGCTTGGCTTGCCCCGTCCCCTTATTCCGATGGAAGGGGGAAAAACCCCATCCACACTACCCCCAGGAACGACTCCCCACTCCCACCCCACCTCCACATCGCTGCCCGCGCAAGGGGTCGGGGTGGCTCAGCTCTTAGATCGGGTGCTCCCCAGACCCTCCTCTTGCATGTCGCCCCCTCCCCTCTTTGAGCGGGGGTGAGTGGGTGGGAAGGAAAGTTGTTTTGCTCCGTCTTGCGGGTGGGAGTAGTAGGAGCCGCGATCCCATCGCTCCCTTGTGCCGGCCGGGAACGATGGGAGCGGCGGAGCGGAGCGCAGAAGGATGCTTTGCACGGCTTTTGAGAAGAGGGGGCGCGGGAAGGAAGGAAACCCCCTCCCCCTTTTCCGTCTGGGATTTCCAAAGGGTTAAGGCTAGCAAGGCAACCGCCTCCCACTCACCCACCCACTCAAGCGCTTCACTTATGGGACCCATAGCAGGGGTGGGGGTGGGGCGCAGCTGTTTTGCAGAAGATGCGAAGGATTCCTCCCAGCTCGGAAAACATCTAGAGGAGTTTCCGTGCCAAAGTCGCACGTTTGAAACCCCGCGCACGAAAGGAAGCTGACTGCGAGGTTCGGGCTACCTGCCTTCCAAGAGGGGTCTCGGAAAAGGGGGCACAGCCGGGTTCCTCCTACTGCGTTTGGGCTTTCAAAGAGGCCCCCCTGGTCCTTCCCTTGGTGTGGGGCTCAGGAAAGGAAGGAAGGAGGGAGGGAGAGAAGAAGGAAGGAAGGAAAGGAAGGAAGGAAGGAAGGAAAAAGAGAGAAAGGAAGAAGGAAGGAAAAAGAAAGGGAGGGAGGCAAGGAAGGAAAAGGTAAGGAAGGAAGAAAGGAGGGAGGGAGAGAAGAAGAAAGGAAGAAAAGGAAGGAAGGAAAGAAGGAAAAAGAGAGAAAGGAAGAAGGAAGGAAGGAAAAAGAAAGGGAGGGAGGCAAGGAAGGAAAAGGTAAGGAAGGAAGGAAGGAGGGAGGGAGAGAAGAAGAAAGGAAGAAAAGGAAGGAAGGAAAAAGGAAAAAGAGAGAAAGGAAGAAGGAAGGAGGGAAAAAGAAAGGGAGGGAGGCAAGGAAGGAAAAGGTAAGGAAGGAAGGAAGGAGGGAGGGAGGGAGGGAGAGAAGAAGAAAGGAAGGAAGGAAAAAGAGAAAGGAAGAAGGAAAAAGAAAGAAAGGGAGGAGGCAAGGAAGGAAGGAAAAAGAAAGGGAGGGAAGCAAGGAAGGAAAAGGGAAGGAAGGAAGGAAAAGGGAAGGAAGGAAGGAAAATGAATGAGGGAAGGAAGGAAAAGGGAAGGAAATAAGGAAGGAAAAGGGAAGGAAGGAAAGAAAATGAATGAGGGAAGGAAGGAAAAGGGAAGGAAGGAGAAAGGAAGGAAAAGGGAAGGGAGGGAGGGAAGAAAAAGAGAGGGAAGGAAGGAAAATGAAGGAAGGAAGAAGAAGAAAGGAGGAAGAGGAAGGAAAAGAGAAGAGAGGAAGGGAGAAGGAAGGAAAAGAAAGGATAGAGGAAGGAAGGAAAGAAAAAAGGAAGGAAGGACAAGGAAGAAGAAAGGAAGAGGGAAGGGGGGAAGGAAAGAAGTGAGGGAGGGAGAAAGAAAAACAGAAGAAAAACAGAGGAAAGTTATCTTCCCCCCTGTAGATTTTTTTTGGGGGGGTCTCCCTACGCCTGACTGGGATGGAACCAGAGTGGGGCTCCTTTCCCGTCCTCACCTGGCCGTCCTCCCGATAGGTGCCGGTGGCCTTTGGGGACGTGGCCATCTGCTTCTCGGCCGAGGAATGGGCAGAGCTGACCGGATGGCAGAAGGACCTCTATCGTGAAGTCATGGCCGAGAACTTCCAGCTGGTCTCCTCGCTGGGTAAAGTCTGGAGGGCTCCCCCCCCCTGGGAGGGGGGTTCATGGGGGGGAGGCATCTGTGGCTGCCCAAACGCCTCCTTTGCCATCCTGGTTGCGGAGACTTTGATGCCCGGTGCAGACAACTCGGCCCAAGCTCAGTAGACGGAGCAAGGGCAAGGAACTGGGGCAGAGAATGACAAGAGTTGGAAGGGACCTCGGGAGGTCGTGTAGTCTGACCCCCTGCTCAAGCAGGAGACCCTTACAGAATAAGAGAGTTGGAAGGGACCTTGGAGGTCTTCTAGTCCACCACCCCCCAACTCAAGCAGGAGACCCTGAGAGAATTGTAGAACCAGAGTTGGACGGGACCTCGGAGATCATCTAGTCCAACCCCCTTCTTTCCCTTTGCAGAATGCCTGCTGGCCATCCCTGAGTTGCTATCCCAGCTGGCACGTGGAGAGGTGCCCCGGATTGGTTCCGGGCCACCCCTAGGGCAGGACGGGGAGTGCCCAGGTAAGGGGGAGGGGTTTCCAGGCCGGGCATTGGGGGGGGTCTCCCACTCTACATGGGCTCGGGGTTTCGGGTGGTGATTCTGTACACATCTGCCTGGAGGGTGTTTGTTAGGGGAGATTCCCACTTTGGGGAAGATTGGTGGTTTAGAAATACTAAATATAAAGAGAGAGGGAGGGAGGAAAGGAAGGAAGGAAAATTGCAGAAAGAGAGGAAGGAATGAAGAAAGGAAGAGAAAGGAAGAAAAGGAAAGGAAAAGAAAAGAGGAAGGGAGGGAGGGATGAAGGAAGGAAGCAAAGAAAAAAGACAGGAAGGAAGGAAAAAATGACAGAAAAAGGAAGGAAAGAAAGAAAGAAAAGAAAACAAGAAAGAGGGAAGGGTGGAAGAAAAAAGATGAAAGAAGAGAGAAAGGAAAGGAAGGAAAAAGAAAGAAAGCAAGGAGAAAGAAGAGAGAGAAAGGGAGGGGAGGGGAGAAAAGAAAGAAAAAGAAAGGAAGAGAAAGGAAGAAAAGAAAAGAGGAAGGGAGGAAGGGAGGGATGAAGGAAGCAAGGAAGAAAGACAGAAAGGAAGGAAGGAAAGAAATGACAGAGAAAGGAAAGAAAGTAAAAAAGAGAAATAAATAAATAAAGGGGAAGGATGGAAGAAAAAAAGATGAAAGAAAAAAAGAGGAAGGAAAGGATAGGAAGGAAGGAAAAAGAAAGTAAGTAAGGAGAAAGAGAGAAGAGAGAGAAAGGGAGGGGAGGGGAGAAAAGAAAGGAAGAGAGGAAGAAAAGAAAAGAGGAAGGGAGGGATGAAGGAAGCAAGGAAGAAAGACAGAAAGGAAGGAAGGAAAGAAATGACAGAGAAAGGAAAGAAAGCAAGAAAGAGAAAGAAATAAAGAAATAAAAGGGAAGGATGGAAGAAAAAAGATGAAAGAAAAAAGAGGAAGGAAAGGATAGGAAGGAAGGAAAAAGGAAGAAAGTAAGGAGAAAGAGAGAGAAGAGAGAAAGGGAGGGGAGGAGGAGAGGGGAGAAAAGAAAGAAGAAAGAGAAAGAAAGAAAGGAAAAAGAAGGGAAGGGGAAGGAATGAAAGAAAGGAAGGGAAAGAAAGAAAGAAAAAGAAAGAAAGAAAGAAAAAGAATGCCAGTAGGGCCAAAGGGAGGGAAAAGGAGAAATGTCCCCTCTGGCCTTTGTGGGTGAGGGGTCCCCCAAAGTCAACAGGAATAGGACCTCTATTTTGTGGTGCAAACCCACCCTGGAAGCAGCTCCAGAGGGTGGAGGAAGTGGGGGGGGGTTGGAAATCTCCAGCCAGGGCGGGTGTGTGTGGTACCTGTGCTGAAGCCTCCCCAAATGTCCCAGTTGAAATCCCCCCCCACTCCAACAAGGACATATTTATCTCTTCCCAGTGGTGAGACCGGAGCAGGAGGCGAAAAGCACCGAGGGGTTGCAAGGGCCTTCCGAGCAGGCAAAGAAACCCCGCACCCCACATCCCTCCACACCGGGAAAGAAGCCCAAACGGCAACTTTTGCAGGCCGGAGGAAAGGCGACCCTCGCGGGCGAAGGGGAGGGCATCCCGGAGCAGAAGCCCGGTCCTCGGAAACGAGAGAAACCCTACAAGTGCCCGAAATGTCGAAGAAGCTTCCTGGGACGTGTCGCCTTGGCTGCTCACCGGCGTCTCCACGTCCGAAAGTGGCCACGGCTCGTCCCCCAGGCAACCGCATGCTCCCCGCACGCTCCAGAGCTGGCCGGGCCCCAGGAGGGCGAGATGGGCACTGGGGCTAGCCCCTTCCCCAGCAGCCAAGGCGAGGGCACGCTGCCCTTCTGGCCGGAGATGGCTTTGCACCAGCAGGGCCCACCGGCCGCCAGCTTCAACCCCTGGGCTCTCGGTTATGGGCCACAGCCGCTGCCTGGCCACCAGGCACCCGGTCTGCCGAGCAATGGGGAGTTTATCTGTGACCAGTGTGGTTGGAGCTTCCACGGCTGGGAGGAGCTGGTCACCCACCAGATGGCCCACATGGCAGCCGAGGGCATCGCGGGCTCGGTGCCTAAGGCGGAGGCGTTGGCACACCTGGCCACTGACCGGCCGTACGCCTGCGCGCAGTGCGGCAAGAGCTTCCGGCACAAGCCCAACCTGCTGGCTCACCGGCAGGTGCACACTGGCGAGCGGCGTTACCAGTGTCAGGAGTGCGGCAAGTCCTTCGGCAGCAAGGCGTACCTGGCCTCCCACCAGCACATCCACACAGGCGAGAAGCCGTATGTCTGCGCCCAGTGTGGCAAGAGCTTTCGCCACAAGCCCAACCTCATCTCCCACCAGAAAATCCACTCACGGGAACCTCTCGCCCACGGCAGCCCGCACCCCCTCGAGGCCTTCAACGGGGAAATGTTCGCCAGCCAGCAGCGCCCAGCGCCCGAGTCTCTAGGTCTGGACGCCTTCCAGCCCATCCGTCTCGCTGCTGACATGCTCCTGCCTTGCACCCGGGGCACCACGCCATTGCCCCAGCTTGCCGGGATCCTTCCTCCGCCCTCGCCCCAGCCGGCGGTGGACCGTCCCTTCGTCTGCCCAGTGTGCGCCAAGCAATTCCGTTGCAAACCGTACCTGGTGGCCCACATCCGGATCCACACCGGGGAGAAGCCGTACGCCTGCAGCCGCTGTCCCAAGCGCTTCTCCCAAAAGTCGAATCTGGTCTCGCACGAGCGCTTGCACACTGGCGAGAAGCCTTATGCCTGCCCTCTCTGTCCACGTGTCTTCAGCCAAGGCTCCAACATGCGGGCACATCAGCGCAGCCACAGGAACATGACTGGGGCCGAGGTGGAAGGGGGACTCCTCCCGGGATACCCGGCCCAACAGATTCAGCAACCGAATTAGAGGAGGGGGCGGTCTTTGAACGCTGTGCACCTAGTCTTGGCTTCTCTCCCTCCACACTCTATTCCACGTTTTCCTTGGACAAGGATGCGCACAAAATCTACACAGAAGTCCCTCCTGCCTCCCTGACGCCCTGGAGGCTGGCAGAAGGTGCCTTATTTTTCTTCTGGGGAAGGGACCCCAACCCCTGTCACCGTGCCCTGGGGTCTCCGATAACTGAGGAGGGGCTGGCAAGGAGACAACGACCACTTTGTAGGATTTTGCTGGTGTTCAGAGAGACTCGGGGAGCCACGTCGCGGCATGCGGGAAGTATTTGGAATACAGAACGACCGAGCTGGAAGGGACCTCGGTGGTCTTCTAAACCAACCCTCTGCCCAAGCAGGAGACCCTATCGGATCCCAGACGGATGGCTGTCCTTTTCTCTTCAAGGGGGGAACAAAATTGGGTTGAACATCCATAGGCAGAATCATTCCCCGAAGAGTCCCAGCTAGAGGGGCGCACAACAGGCGGAGATTTGACTTATCCCCTCCCTTGTGACGTTAACCCTTCCCCGGTCTCCAAGGGCTGTCTCTCGGGGAGGGAGAAGGACCAAGGGGGAAAAAAGAGTAGGGTGGGTTCCACAAATGATGTCCCCCACCCTGGTGAGATCAGTATGGGGACCTCAGTCTCGCCACGATCTACGGGACAACAACAACAACAAGCAAAACATACGACTTAAAAAGATGAGCAGGGGATCGTCCCTGCAGGGAGGGGGAAGGGGGGACAGAGGAGGGTCTTCTGGTCTGTCTCCAAGACCCCGAAGATCCCTGGAGACCCTTCTGGGTCTCTTGGTTGGAGAGCTGAGTCGTTCGAGTCCCTGCACGCGAGTAAGACTGGCCGCGCAAGTGCCGCACTGCGCTCTTGCTCTTGTTATTTTCTTATTTATAGAAAGAGTAGAATTTGGTTGTTGGAAGGGGGTGAGAAGAGGCCAGATTGCCTGCTTCCAGTTCTCGACGTCGGTCGACAGCTGCGGGTGTAGCTCTGTGCCAGAAAGCAGCCTGTTAGTTCGCGTTTCCACCAATTTCCTACTGTATACTCTTTAAAAAAAATAACATAAATAAAGAGGTAGATGTTACTTTTGAAAGCCTGGCCTACGCTTGTTTATAATTCCTGTTCTGTTCTGTTTTATTCTGTATTCTATTCTGTGTTGTTCTGTTCTGTTCTATTCATTCTTTCTAATTCTAATATTCTAATTCTATTCTATTCATTCTAATTCTACTATTGAATAGGAGGCTGGAAATGGCCCGTTTCCTGATTTCTGGTGGGCCTGGTAGGCCCATTTTTCGCCCTCCCCAGGCTCCGGTCCGGAGGCTTCCTTGGAGCCTGGGGAGGGCGAAAACGGCCTCCCCCGCCCCCCAGAGGCCGCCCAGAGCCCGAAACCGCCCTCCCAGAGCCTCCGCATGAGAATAATAATAATAATAATAATAATAATAATAATAATAATAATAATAATAATAATAATAATAATAATAATAATAATAATAATAATAATAATAATAATTATTATTATTATTATTATTATTATTATTATTATTATTATTATTATTATTATTATTATTATTATTATTATTATTATTATTATTATTTGTCATTGTACGTATATCCACAGTACACCCATACAACGAAATTCACATAACGCTTCAAGACCAGTCCCAACACACCCAGCAATCCCCACCCGCCACGAATTCCCCACCCTGAACCACTCAAACATCCATAGAACAGACCAAGTAATACTATCCAACAGCTCACTGATGGTGACCCTTCAATTCATTATTAAGTGCAATTATAGCTCTGGGATAAAAACTATTCAGAAAGGGTGTGGTCCGAGTTTTGATTGTTCTGTATCTTCTGCCAGAAGGCAACAGTTCAAAAAGATTGTAAGAAGGACGAGAAGAGTCTCTGAGAATATTCTAGAACAGCGAGATGCAGAGATATCGTCCAGGGCTGGTAGCTGGAGCCCAATGATATTCTGGGCAGTTGTAATGATTCTCTGTAGAGCTTTTTTGTCTGCTGCAGAGCTGCTCCCATGCCATGCAAGAAAGAATGCCATATGTCAAGGACACACTCAATGGTACTGCGATAGTAGGACAACAGTAGATGCTGAGATAGATTTATCTTCCTGAGCATTCTCAGGAAGTGCAGCCTCTTCTGAGCCTTCTTCACGAGCATGTTTACATGCATAGTCCATGAGAGGTCCTCTGAGATATAAATACCCAGAAATTTAAAACTACTTACTATACTTACCTGGCATCCAAAATGGGCCATGTGGAGACTCCTGGGAGGGGAGGGGTGGCATGGGCAGGGACAGCCGAAAATCAGATGGCCGGCATGCGCATGCTCACTGGAGCTGAGCTAGGGCAATGGCTTGTGTGCCCACAGATATGGCTCCGTGTGGCACACGTGCCATAGGTTCGCCATCAAGGTACTATTCTATTCTATTCTGTATTCTATACAATTCTAATTCTAGTCTAGTTTAGTCTCTATTCTATTTCATTTATTCTATTCTGATTCTATTCTAATTTTATTTTATTCTAATTCTACTATTATACTTAATTCTATTCTCATTCTCATTCTATTTAATTCTCTATATTCTACTTAATTTATCAACGGTAGAGATTCACTGAACAGCTGTCACAAGAAAGTCAGAGGGCGCAAAATACCCTTCACTCATCCCTCACTTAGCGATGTAAATGTTGGCTGTAAGTTGAGGAATACCTGTATACTAGGGTCTCCTGCCGGAGCAGGGGGGTGGGTGGGTTGGACTAGAACAGGGGTCTCCAACCTTGGCAACTTTAAGACTTGTGGATTTCAATTCCCAGAATTCCTCAGCTAGCAAAACTGTCTGAGGAATTCTGGGAGTTGAAGTCCACAAGTCTTAAAGTTGCCAAGGTTGGAGACTCCTGGACTAGAAGACCTCCAAGTTCCCTTCCATCTCTATTCTGGGCTTCGGTGCTCGAGACTTTCCCAGTCTTTTATTTATTTATTTATTTATTTATTTTTTCCCAATCCATTCCTGCTCTCCTTAGTCCCTTTTTCGGCTTTGCTCCGCATCGGCAGCGCAGGGGTTAAAGAGAGTTAAACTGGAGGGGCGGGGCATCTCTGCTGCTTGCGGATTGGCCGGTCCTTTTCCCAGGGTCGCTGATGGCGCAAGCTCATCGCAGCCGCCGCCGGGATTTACGTTTCCTTCGTTTGGGCGTCGTCGTGCGATCCCGGTGACGCCCTTCGCGGGGTTGATTGGCAGGCTGCCGCATCCAATCGCTGCAGCCGAACCTGCCAAAGGGTTGCTCTGCGTCCGCCGGGAGGGAGTAGGGAGCCCCTTTGCGCATGTGCGAGGAGGGCGCTGCAGCAGATGGGGCTTTCCGTTTAGAATATGGAATAACAGAATTGGAAGGTACCTTAGAGGTCATCTAGTCCAGGCCCCCTGCTCGAGCAGGAGACCCTTACAGAATCATGGAAGAGATCTTGGAGGTCCTCTAGTCCAGCCCCCTCCCCAAGCAGGAGACCCTCACAGAATCATGGAAGGGACCTTGGAGGTCATCTAGTCCAGCCCCCTGCCCGAGCAGGAGACCCTCACAGAATGACAAGAGTGCAATTTATGGGGGGTGGGACTAGATGACCTCCAAGATCCCTTCCACCTCTTCTTTATTCTTCCACAGTGAGAAACCAAAGGTGTCTTCCGGCGTTAGACCCCCTTCCTTTGGGGGGGGTTCCTCTTGGCAGACCCCCCCGTGGTTCCAGCCCCCCCTCTTGTTACTGTTTCAAAAGTCCTCCCCACCCCGCCTGATTAAGGACATAACTCAGTGCCTGGGCCGCTTAGCAATTTGGCGTTCAGTTGCGGCCGTAACGGTGAGGGCCAGCCTATACCATGTGCCGGGGTGGTGGTGAAGTGAATCCCAGGCAGTCCTCGATTTATGATGGTCTGTTTAGTGACTGTTCAAAAGTTACAAAGGCCCTGAAAAAGGCGACTTACACCGTTGCTTCCCGCTTAGCGACCATTACAGCATCCCCGGGGTGACGTGATCGAAATTCGGACGCTTAGCCACTGACTCGTAGTTATGACGGTTGCGGCGTCCCACGATCCCCTTTTGCGACCTTGCGTCCGGCAAAGTCAACGGGGAAGCCGGATTCGCTTCACAACCCGTGTGACTTACTCAACGACTGCAATGATTCACTTAACGACAGTGGGAAGAAATGAAAGGACTCCGTAATCTGGAAAGACAAGCCGTCCTCTACTTAAAACGGCCACAACTGGGGGCCTCAATTTCCCTCGCAAAGCAAGGCCGTCGTTAAATGAGCTTTTATGACCATCATTAAGCAAAGTGCTGCCATTGTTAAGCTACTCACACGGTCATTAAGGGAATCCATGTTCCCTGTTGACTTTGCTTGTCGGAAGGTGGCAAAAAGGGATCGCGGGACCCCAGACGCTGCAACCGTCATAACTACGAGTCAGCTGCCAAGCCATGCCTGAATTTTGACATGTCGTTAATGTGAAAAACGATCCTTTTTTTCAGGGCCGTCGTTAACATCGAACGGTCACTAAGTCGAGGGCAAAGCTTATATTATAAACCTCAAAATGATTGTTTGTCTATGTCAGGTTCATTGCAGCGCCTGAATCAAGCCAGGTTCACAGTTCAGGGTTTTGAGCCAAAACAAACCTTGTTAATTCCTGGTCAACCGGAACTGGGGTGGCAACAGACCCTCCCAGTTCCTCCACGGAACGGAAGCCACAAGTAACACAGGAGTAACGTGCAACAGAGCCCACAGGCCTCCAGATAACAATCACCGAGCTGGAAGGGACCTTGGAGGTCCTCTAGTCCAGCCCCCTGCCCGAGCAGGAGACCCTTACAGAATCATGGAATAATGGAAGGGACCTTGGAGGCCATCTAGTCCAGCCCCCTGCTCGAGCAAAGAGACCCTATAACAGTTCAGGTTTACACAATCACAGAGCTGGAAGGGACCTCAGAGGCCATCTAGCCCAACCCTTGCCCCAAGCAGGAGACCCGTCCAGAATCATAGGACAGAGTTGGAAGGGACCTTTGGAGGTCATCCAGTCCAACTGAGCCCGAGACCCCTAACATTTCAAAATGACAGAATCAGGGAGGCCGAAGAGCCTTGGAGGTCATCTAGTCTCTTCCTGAGACCCTCGCCCACCCCCCACCACGTGGGGAGCAGCCCGGCCCACAGGACGGGGGTGGTGGTCCTTCTAAGAAGCCGCCTCCCGGCCTTCCCCTTCAAGGGGAGCCGCGAAGCCATACAGAAGGTCCAGCAGAACAGCGTCTCCAACCGGGCGCCCGCTGCAACGGGAGCGGTGGGTGGGTGAGTGGGGGGGGTCTTCTTTAAGGCCCCTCCCCCGGGTAGAGTTGACGTCGTGGGTCCGGCGGCCCCTTTTTCTCAACCTCCCCCCTCCCCTTGCAGCTGGTGGATGGGGCTCGGCGGGGAAGCATGGGCTCTGGAGTACTTCCCCAGGCGCTTGCGAAGGGGCGGGGGGAGGGCGAGGAGAGACCCCCCTGCCCGCCCACCCCTCCAATTGTGAGGCGGGGGTGGGGGGGACTGGAGCTGCAAGCACTGGGGGTGGGGGGCTGTTTTGGAAAGGGGTCGTAAGGGACAACAAAGCCCACCCCAGAGCCTCCAGCTGCGGGAGCAGCGAGCATGCTTGGCAAACCCCACCGGCCCAATCCGGATCCCGTCTTCCAGTTTGGAGGGAAAAAAGAGCCCCCTCCCCACACGAGACCTCTTGCACCAGGCCGCAGCTGGAGGGCACTGCCCCATGGGAGGTGTAGTCCTCCTCCCCTTTTTCCAAAGGGGGGGAGAGGAGGAACTGGGGAGGGGGTCGCCCGAGAGGAAGCCCCCCTCCCCTCCCCTCCGACCCTGCCGCATGGGAGGTGTAGTCCTCCTCCCCTTTTTCCAAAGGAGAGAGGAGGAACTGGGGAGGACGCCCCCCTCCCCTCCCCTCCGACCAGGGGAGGAACCTGCGGAACTGGAAGCCACGCGGCGTGGGGAGGGGAGAAAGGGGGAGGGGCTTTTTACCCCCCTCCCCTTGAAAGATCGCCCCGCCCCACCGGTCCACTCGCTCGGCTTCCAGAGCCCCTCTCTCTCTCTCTCTCTCTCTCTCTCTCTCTCTTTTCCCCCCCGCGTGGGGAGGGTGGGAAGAGGAGGAGGCTGGGAAGCGGTGGGGGGGGGGAGGTCAGTTGAGTGGGGGGGCTCTCCAGGCGACAGGGGGGCTTCTGCTCTTCCCATTTCCTCCTCCCCTTCCCCGTTGCAAGGAAAACCCGTGATGCACAGCCGCAGATCGCGCGTGGGGCGACTCCCGGGCCGCGCCGCTCCCGAAACGGAACCCGAAACGGGTCCAGGTGAGTGGTGGGTTTTTTGGGGGGTGGGGGTCTCTTTTCTTGGGGGTGGGGTGGGGGGGTCGTCCCACGCCGACCTTCCGGCCTGGCTGCACGTGGTCCGGCCCCTTCCCCCCAAAAAAGGGAGGGGGAGAGGAAGAGGAGGAAGAAGAGAAGGGAAGAAGGACCCTTCCTCTCATTTGCAAAGGGGGTCTCTCTTTGGGGAGGGTGGGGTGGGGGCTTTGCAAGGAGCGCAGGGCAGGGGGGTGACCTTGGGGCATCCCTTAGGAGGGGGAACAGAAAGTGGAGTCGACTAGATTGGCAAGGTTTGGGGCGGGGGTCCCAAGCCCTTGCCAATCAATCCATCAATCAACCTCGTCAATCCTGCAAAAGCGATCTTTGCTGCAAAATCTTGTCCACCCCCCCACTTTCCTTCCTTTTCTCTGCCCCCCTCCCCCAGCTGCAGCGGCCAGGTGAGAGAGAGAGAGAGAGAGAGAGAGAGAGAAGGCGCCGCTTGGCATGCTGGGGTTTGTAGTCCTGCCCCCGGAAGCCCGCGAGCCAGGTGAGAGAGGGGGGGCTGACGTCATCGGAATCTCCGGGCAGAGAGAGAGCCTTCGAGCGAAAAAACCGGTCCGGGCAGCTTTGCGTCTTCTCGACTTCGTTGCAATTTTGGGGGGAGGGAGAGGGAGAGTGGGGGGGTTTGGTTGCAAAGCTCTGGAGGCTGCATCCTGCTGGGGAGTGGGGGCTTCCCATAGGCAAAGGGTGGCTGGCCCTGGGGGGGACCCCCTGAACCCCTCAAACCCCCCTCTCCTCCCACCAGCCCCCCCAAAGCAATTGCAAACCAATTGAGGCACACACCAATTGACTGTGCGCCAATCTGCCCCGGGCTTGCTTGCTTGCTTGGCTGGTGGTTCGTCCCAGGATTGGCTTTTGGAACCTGTGTGATCCCCAAAAATGGGTGGGATTCTTTAGGAGGGGGGATGGGGTTGTGCATTCCAGGAGAAGGGTTGCCACGTTCTTCCCCAGATTGGGATCCTGTGGGCGGCCTGTACGATCCAGAAAATGGGTGCCACCTTCGCCAAAGCGGGATTCTTGGGGGATCCTATGTGATCCAGAAAATGGGTGCCAGGTTCATTTCCAAATTGGGATCTTTTGGGGGGGGGGAGGCTGGGCGATCCAAGAGGGAGGTGCGACATTCCCCCCCCCCCAAGTAGGATCCTTTAGGGGGCTTGTGAGATCCAAAAAATGGGTGCCAGGTTCCTGCCCAAATTGGGATTATCTGGGTAGCTGTGTGATCCAGAAAATGTGCGAGATTCTTTCCCAGATTAGGATCCTTTAGAGGGCTGTGTGATCCAGAAAATGGGTGCCACGTTCTTCCCTGAATTTGGATCTTTTGGGAAGCTGTGTGATCCAGAAAAACGGGTGCCAGGTTTCTGCCCAAAGTGGGATTCTTTAGAGGGCTGTGTGATTCAGAAAATGTGCCAGATTCTTTCCTAAATTTGGATCCTTTAGGGCAGCAGTTCTCAACCTGGGGGTCGCTTTCACAGGGGTCAGGCGCCACCATTTGGGTTCTTTTACCCTCTGCGGATGCGCAGAACCCTTTGCGCATGCGCATGAGCCGAGGTGGCGCAGCGGTTAGAGGCAGTACTGCAGGTCACGTTAGCTGACTGTGATCCACAGATCAGCGGTTCAAATCTCACTGGCTCAAGGTTGACTCAGCCTTCCATCCTTCCGAGGTAGGTAAAATGAGGACCCAGATTGCTGGGGGCAATTTAAATATGCATTGCTTACGGCTGTAAACCGCTTAGAGAGTGCTTGCACTGTGAGGCTGTATATAAATCTCAATAATTAATTAATTCATTAAACAAACAAACAAACCCAAATGGCGGTGGCAGGGCACGGGGCGCGGCATTAGGAAGGTTGCGAACCACTGCTTTAGGGGGCTGTGTGATCCAGAAAATGAGTGTCACGTTCCTCCCCAAATTTGGATCCTTTAGAGTGGCTGTGTGATCCAGAAAATGGGTGCCATCTTCCTCAATTTGGATCTTTTGGGAGGTTATGTGATCCAGAAAATGGATGCCAGGTTTCCCCCCAAAGTGGGATCTTCTAAGGGGCTGTGTGATCCAGAAAATGGGTGCCAGGTTCCTCCCCAAATTGGGATCCTTTAGAGTGGTTGTGTGATCCAGAAAATGGGTGGCATCTTCTTCCCTGAATTTGGATCTTTTGGGAGGCTGTGTGATCCAGAAAATGGGTGCCAGGTTCCTCCCCAAATTTGGATCCTTTAGGGCAGCTGTGTGATCCAGAAAATGTGCCAGATTCTTTCCCAAATTGGAGGGGGCTGTGGGATCTTTCCCAAATTGGAGGGGGCTGTGTGATCCAAAAAATGGGCGCCACGTTCTTCTTCAAATTGGGATCCTTTGGGCAGTCACCACCTCAGATGATTGCTAAAGTAAAATTTGTCAAGGAAGAGAATCTTTGCAGCTCGTGGTTGAATGGTCGTGGTCTTCGGAGCTTGGTGGGGGGTTCCTTGCAGACGTTTCATGACCCAATTAGGTTATGTCATCAGTGCTAGGAGAAGGAGGAAGGACTTGGGCGGGCCTTGGTGCTCTCTGAGCTTGGTTGTTTTCTTGCAGACGTCTCGTGACCCAGCTAAGTTACGTCATCAATGCTAGAAGGGAGGAGGACTGGGGGGGGGAGGAGGAGGAGGAGGCGGATTGTGCAGTCCTTGGCACGCTATGAGCTGGGTGGTTTTCTTGCAGACATTTCACAACCCAACTAGGGAACATCACCAGAAGGGAGTGAGGTTTGTGGGGAGGAGGAGGAGGAGGAGGGAGGGCTGAGGGAGTCCTGGGTGCCCTCTGAGCTTGCAGCTTTTGCTGGAGACATTTCATGACCCAACTAGGTAATATCGATACCCACTCCCTTCTAGCGCTGATGGCATTACCTCATTGGGTGATGAAACGTCCGTGAGATAAACCACCTGACTCGGAGAGTTCCAAGATCTCCGCCACAGCCCTCCAACCAGGCCTACACGAATTCGGGGCTGACTGAGCCTTCGCAGAAAGCCAGGCCCAAAATCTCATCCGCCCTGAGGCCCCAGAGACCACAACCCCCCCCCCCCGTTCTGTTCTGTTCTGTTCTGTTCTACTCCATTTTTTTGTATTCTATTTTATACTCTATTTTATATTCTATACCATTCTATATTCCATTCATTAATATTCTGTTTTATATTCTATTCCATTCTATTTTCCATTCTATTCCATTCTATATTTTATTTTATTCTATATTTTATTCCATTCTATATTCTATTCGATTTTGTATTATATTTTGTATTGTACTTTCTATTTTATATTTTATTTTATATTCTATTCCTTCTATCTTCCATTCATTAATATTCTATTCGATTTTATACTATTTTATATTCTATTTTATACTCTTATTTTATATTCTATACCATTCTATATTCCATTCATTAATATTCTATTTTATATTCTGTTTTATATTATTTTCCATTCTATTCCATTCTATTCCCATTTTATTCCATTCTATATTCTATTCGATTTAATATTCTATTCGATTTTGTATTATAGTTTGTATTGTACTTTTTATTTTATTTTATTTTCTATTCTATTCTATCTTCCATTCATTAATATTCTATTCGATTTTATACTATTTTATATTTGATTTTATATTCTATACCATTCTATATTCCATTCATTAATATTCTATTTTATATGCTGTTTTATATTCTATTCCATTCTATTTTCCATTGTATTATATTGAATTTTATTCTATATTTTATTCCATTCTATATTCTATTCAATTTAATATTCTATTCAATTTTGTATTATATTTTGTATTTTGTATTGTACTTTCTATTTTATACTTTCTATTCTATTCCATTTTATCTTCCATTCATTAATATTTTATTTTAATCTATTCTTTTATATTTATTTTATACTCTATTCCATTCTATATTCCATTCTTTTATATTCTAATCTATTCTATTTTGTATTGTATTTTATTTCATATTCTGTTTTATATTCTGTTATATTCTATTCCATTCTATATTCCATTCTATTCTATTTTGTATTCTATTTTGCATTTTATTTCATTCTATAGTCTATTCTATTCTATTCTATTCTATTCTACTCTATATTCTGTTCCATTTCATATTCTATTTTTGATTGTATTCTAATTTCTAACTTCTAATTATCTATTTCTATTCTATATTCCCTTCCCTTCCATTCTTTATATTTTATTTTATTTTAATTTTTTGAATGAATTGCATTCATCAGTTGCTCTCCCTCACCGTGGAAAGCAACTCCAAGCAGCCTAGAAAACGCCTGAAAGATAAATACGAAACCAATTCAGATAATGGTAAATTTAGTATGAATGAAATAGAGACTAAAAGAAATGATTTTATCCCAAAGCTTTAATAATCCGTCCCAACCTTGCTGGGAAAAAGGAGATTGTTTCCCTAAGCATTAAGTAAAATCCTCTTTAAAAGACGGTAACAATGTGAACCAGGTCACACTGTACGCTAGTCCTTGACTTAACGACCAGAATTGAGCCCCTGTGCTGCTAAGTGAGATATTAGCTAAGCGAGTTTTTACAACATTTCTCGCTGCGGTCGTTAAGCAAATTGCCGCTGTTGTTAAATTAGCCGCCTGGTCGTTATCTGGCTTCCCCGTTGACTTTGCTCATCAGGATGCCGCTGCCACCATCGTAAGTGCGAGTCAAGCGCCTGAACGTAAATTGTGCGATCGTGAGGAGGCCGCAACGATCGTAAGTGTGAGAAATTGTTCTTTCCCCCCCCCGAGGACGTTGTAACTTGGAACCGTCGCTAAGTTGTAAGTTGAGGATTATCCATAGATGGGGGGGGGGGGGGAAACGTTGGCCATTTTAAGACTTGTGGAACTCCCAGAATTCTCCAGCCAGGTTTGCTGGGGAAGAAATAATAAAATATGAGCCAGCAGTGTGCAGCAGCTGCCAAAAAAGCCAACACAGTTCTAGGCTGCATTAACAGAGGGATAGAATCAAGATCACGCGAAGTGTTAATACCACTTTATAATGCCTTGGTAAGGCCACACTTGGAATACTGCATCCAGTTTTGGTCGCCAGAATGTAAAAAAAGGATGTGGAGACTCTAGAAAGAGTGCAGAGAAGAGCAACAAAGAGGATTAGGGGACTGGAGGCTAAAACATATGAAGAACTCAGGAACTGGGTCTGTCTAGTTTAATGAAAAGAAGGACCAGGGGAGACATGATAGCAGTCTTCCAATATCTCAGGGGCTGCCACAAAGAAGAGGGAGTCACACTACTCTCCAAAGCACCTGAGGGCAGAACAAGAAGCAATGGGTGGAAACTAAACAAGGAGAGAAGCAACCTAGAACTAAGGAGAAATTTCCTGACAGTTAGAACAATTAATCAGTGGAACAGCCTGCCTCCAGAAGTTGTGAATGCTCCAACACTGGAAGTTTTTAAGAAGATGTTGGATAACCATCTGTCTGAAGTAGTGTAGGGTTTCCTGCGTAAGCAGGGGGTTGGACTAGAAGACCTCCAAGGTCCCTTCCAACTCTGTTGTTGTTGTGGTTGTTGTTAATAATAATAATAATAATAATAATAATAATAATAATAATAATAATAATAATAATAATAATAATAATAATAATAATAATAATAATAATAAACATTAAATTAAATTAAGTAAAATAAAATTAAATAAAGTAAACTAACATAAACTAACAAAGTAAATAATGTAAAATAAAATTAAATAACGTAAGATAACATAAAATAAAATAATAAAATGTATTTTATTTTATTTTACTTTATAAGTAACATAAAATAATAAAATAACAAAGTAAAGTGAAGTAAAATAAAATAAGGTAAAGTAAAATACTAAAATAAAATAACAAAATAAAGTAAATAAAATAAAGTAAAGTAAATTTCTTTAATTGGAAGAATTTCAACTATTAAAATGTCAATATTACCCAAATTGCTATACCTATTTCAAACCATACCAATAAATTAAATTAAATTAAATTACGTAAAATTAAATAAAGTAAAATAACAAAGTAAATAATATAAAGTAAAATAAAATAACGTAAGATAACATAAAATAACAAGATAACAAAATAATAAAACTTATTTTATTTTACTTTATAAGTACATAAAATAATAAAATAAAGTAAAGTGAAGTAAAATAAAATAAGGTAAAATACTAAAATAAAATAAAATAATAAAATTTTATTTCATTTTATTTTACTTTATAAGTAACAAAATAACAAAATAATACAATAAAATTAAAGTAAAATAAAATAAGGTAAAATAAAATAACGTAAAATAAGGTAAAATAAAGTAAAATCCTTATAAATAAAAATGTAAATGTTCGTTTGTTCAAAATCTTAAATCTCTGAAAGTTCTTCACCGATTGCTTTGAAATTTTGACACAATGTTGCATTCAAATATGCGCGTGTTTTTATGTACCTATATTATATAGATGTTACACCTGTACAGGTAAAAACATGTTTTTTTAAAAAAACACCGCCATCTGTTGGATGTAAAAGCAACACACGCTATACTAAATATTTTGCAGGACAAATTTCATTGCCTCATAACTTCTGCAGTTTACTGACGTCAAAAGAAGAATTGGTTGAAAAAGTATTTCCCAATATTCAAACCAATTATAAGAATCGCGATTGGCTGAGTGAACGAGCTATTCTTGCAGCCAAGAACAAAGACTTCTACGAACGTAACAATATTATTCACTCTAACATTCAAAGCGAGGCAGTCACATAGAAGTCGGTCGACACTGTTGTGGAAGCAGATGAAGCGGTTAATTATCCAACAGAATTTTTGATTTCACTCGATCTGCCAGGGATGCCACCACACGTACTGCAATTGAAAATCGGCGTGGCAATTATCGTGTTGCGAAATATCAACCAGCCAAAGCTTTGCAATGGCACGCGGCTTGCAGTAAAAAAATTAATGGGCAACGTGGTAGAAGCAACAATCTTGACAGGACCTTGCAAAGGTGAAGATGTCCTCATTCCTCCCATTCCTATGATTCCAACGGATATGCCATTTCAATGCAAGAGACTGCAATTCCCAATTCGATTGGCGTTTGCAATCACCATCAACAAAGCTCAGGGCCAACCTTTAGAATTGTGCGGTTTAGATCTAGACACAGATTGCTTCTCACATGGACAATTATATGTTGCGTTTTCTAGACAATCTGCGTAGACAATGGAACAACAACAAATATTGTATACCCACAAGCATTGTGAAATTAAACATATTAGAAACTTGCGCTTTCTCTTTTCTTTATTTCCCATTTAACCAGACTGAGCCACAGCAACGCGTGGCCGGGTACAGCCAGTATAAAATAAAATGTAAAAAAAAATATAAAATATAAAATAAAGTATAAAAATATAAAATATAACACAAAATATAACATAAATAAAATAAAAAAATAAAATAAATAATAAAAATAAATAATTAAATTAAAGTCAGGTAGTCCTCGAGTTACGACCACAATCAAGCCCAAAATTTCTGACAAGCAGACAGTTGTTAAGTGAGTTTTGTCCCATTTCTCCCTCCCTCTTTGCTGGCTGGGGAATTCTTGGAGTTGAAGTCCACAAGTCTAAAAAAGTGGCCAAGGTTGGATACCCCCACCTTAGAGATTTTAGCCAGTCCTTGACTTACAGCTGTTCATTTAGTGACTGTTCCAAGTTACAACAGCCTTGAAAAAACTTGTTTTTCATGCTTACGACCGTCGCAGCGTCCTCACGGTCACGTGATCAATTCAGAGGCTTGGCAACTGACTCGTGTTTATGACGGTCCCAGTCTCCCCGGATCACTGAGATACGAGAGAGATTAGCAGATAGAAGATAGGGAGGGATGGATGGAGAGGAAGAGACAGATAATAGATATGGTGTGTGTGTGTGTGTGTGATAGAGATAGATGATAGATAGATAGATAGATAGATAGATAGATAGATAGATAGATAGATATAAATATATATATATATATATATATATATATATATATATATATATATATATATATAGAGAGAGAGAGAGAGAGAGAGAGAGAGAGAGAGAGAGAGAGAGAGAGAGAGAGAGAGAGATGATAGATAGATAGATAGATAGATAGATAGATAGATAGATGATAGAGACTATAGAGGTAGGTAGATTAGATAGATAGATAGATAGATAGATAGATAGATAGATAGATAGAGATTGATAGAGATGGATGGATGGATGATAGACAGACAGATGAGATAGACAGGAGATAGATGAGATAGATGGTAGATAGGTAGATATAGATATGTAGATGGGTGGATGGATGGTAGACAGACAGATGAGATAGATGGTAGATAGGTAGAGATATATATATAGAGAGGTTGATAGATAGATAGATAGATAGATAGATAGATAGATAGATAGATAGATAGATAGATAGATAGATAGATAGAGATTGATAGATAGATAGAGATTGATAGCTAGATAAGAGATTGATAGAGGTAGATTAGATTAGATTAGAATAGATAGATAGATAGATAGATAGATAGATAGATAGATAGATAGATAGATAGAGATTGATAGAGATTGATAGATAGATAGAGATTGATAGAGGTAGATAGATAGATAGATAGATAGATAGATAGATAGATAGATAGATAGATAGATAGATAGATAGATAGATAGATAGATAGATAGATAGATGAGATTGATGATAGATAGGTAGATAGATGAGATTGATGATAGATAGGTAGATAGATATAGATGTAGAGGTAGATAGATGATAGAGAGATAGAGATAGATAGCTGGATAGATAGATGAGATAGATATAGATAGATAAAGATAGATATAGATAGATAGAATATATATGTGTGTGTGTGTGTGAGAGAGAGAAAGAAGATAGAGATGGGTGGATGGAGAGAGAGAGAGAGAGAGTGAGAGTGAGAGGGAGATGATATGAGTAAGAGAGAGAGAGATGACCAAATTAAAATTAGTAAGAATTAAATACAGACAAATACCAGTGTGAACCAGGTCCCGCCGTAGAGCAAGGATGTCCAAACTTTGCAGCTTTAAGACTTGGGAACTTCAACTCCCAGGATTCCCCCGCCTGCAAAGCTTGACGTTCAAGTCCCCAAATCTTAAAAGTTGCCAAGATGGGAGACCCCAACCTTAAGAGATTATTATTGTGTAGAGTGGTTTTATGGTGGTTTAATTTTTCACAAGCCACCTTGACACAGGCGGCCAACGAACAAATTGGCATAAATCGGGGTTGCTACGTGTCTCTTGCCAGCCTCTCTTTGAAGCTCTCTCCTTTGTTTTCTCCACAGAAAGGGGTGTCCCCATGGATGGGACGGACCAAGAGCCGGTGGCGGGGCGGACCCGCCAAAGTTCCCCTCCGGGGGAGAAGCTGTTCCCTTTCCCTGCCTGGGAGGAGAGCTCGGGGGACGAGAACGGGCTGGTCATTCACAGCCAGGTGGAGGAAGAGGAGCATAAATGCGCCATGTGCGGTGAGAGCTTCAGCCAGCCGCTGGGCCTGTTGCGCCACCAGAAGCAGCAACACGCCGGCGAGCGGGCCTTCGTGTGCCCCGAGTGCGGCCGGGGCTTCAGCCTCAAACACAACCTCATCATCCACCAGCGCATCCACACCGGTGAGAAGCCCTTTGGCTGCGGCGTCTGCGGGAAACGCTTCAGCCTCAAGCAGAACCTGCTCACCCACCAACGGGTGCATGGTGGCCCGGCCCGCCGGCCTTTCGCCTGCTCCGCCTGCGGGAAGAGCTTCCGGGAAGAACGGCTGCTCACGGCTCACCAGAAAAGAGACTGTGAGCAGCAGGAGCAGGAGCAGCAGGACAGCCCAGGAGGCCAAGCGGTGCGCGTCGACGAGGGCGAGGAGGATTTCACACGCCGCCGACTGAGGATCAAGCATCAAGAGAAGCCCCCCCAAACACGAGCTGCCTTTGCCCGTCGGGGTTCCGGGGAACCCTTGGGAGGCCGAAGTGGCCTTGCTGGCTCCCCCAGGACCCGGCAAACCAAGGAGGAGACCCCCAAAAGCCCAAAGCCGAGGCTCCGCAGTGAGGATGCGCCCTTCCAGTGCCTGACGTGCGGGAAGAACTTTTCGCAGAAAGGCAACCTGGCAGCGCATCGCCGGAGTCACCGGGAACGGGAAACCCTCAGCTGAGGACGGGCCGAGAGGATGTCCTGCAGGGGCTGAGCGATCAGAGCGGTGGTGGGCAGCGGGCTTGAGCAGGGACCAAGGAGCAAGCGGCCAAGGAGAAACTACAGCCCCCTCCCCATCCCGGATCCGGTCGCTTGAGGAACATACTGGAAAAAAACTCTTTACGTTCTCCATCAAGTCCCTTTCCATGTAGCAGGACCTTGAACTGACAAAAAAACTACAAGACACAGGGTGCTTTCCATATTTCTGCATTTTTGTACCTCTTTTTTTTCTTTTTTTCTTTTTGAACCATTAATCTCCCACCGAGTCCTGGATCGAGTCCCACATCCCCCCCCCTCCACATTTTGCATTCCGTTTTTGCCCCTTTCTGACAGAAAACCGGCTCGTTTCTCCCAAATCCGCAGAACGCCGACTGGCAGAATTGCACGGCCGGCCTGGCGAGAGGGAGCAGGGTCAGAGCTGTGCCAAAGAGCCCGTGGAAGGAGGCTCGGGATAGCCGTTTGGATCAGCCGGCTCTGAGTTTGCAACGGGGAGCCTCCTTGGAAGCTGTTCCCTGTGGATTTGAACCCGAGGTGTGCGCCGTGAACAGAGGATTGCGAGTCTCCTTGGAAAGCCGTTCCTTTGTCGTTCCCTGTGGATTTGAACCTGAGACCTACGGCGTGCCTTGCCAGGGACCATAGAGATACTTTAGTTGACAACTACGTCGTGGAACTAGCTAGAACATGCCGCCATCTTTGGGCAGCTCGATCACGTGAGGATCCACCCAGGAACGGAGGAACTCTCCTGAGATCCATGCCTGGCTCTTTACTCAGAGTGGCAGTACTGTATTGCCACCAATGTGGATCCGGCAAAGAGAGGCATCTTGGAAGATTGGCGTCCGTGAAGACCGGGGAGAAGCAGGGAGGGAAACAACTTGGAGGGGCTGTGTTCCCAAAGACCCCCCCTCCACTTCCCCTGCGAGTTCTGCCTGCGGAGAAGACCCCTCCCCGCTCTGTCTCCCTTCACTGTCCAGCCGGGCCTTGGCGCCTCTCAGCGGGTTTTGTTGTTGCTGTTGACTGTTACCACGTTCGGCCTGTTTCAGAGGCTTTGAAGCACTCCTGGTTGAGCTGGACCTGTTGAAGTACAGCGGAGTCACCGCATCTTGGATTTCTGACCCAGGGGACCACTGACACACACACACACACACACACAAACACACACACACAGTCCCCGCTACTTTTGCCGTCCAAGTGTGGACGAAGCGGACGTGCCAAGGAGGTGTCTCGTCCTGGCATGCAAAGTGGAGTTGTTGTTGAGCACTGGGACACCCCAGTGGGGAGGGGGCTGTCTTACCAAGGGGTCTTGTCTGCGGTGCGCGGCTGCGATATCCGAAGGTTTCTGAGCGAAGGGGTGAGAGAAGGGGGTCTCGGAGTGGGGTAGGGCAGGACAAGGGCCGGGCTGGGCTTTTTCTCCTTCGCTCTCTTTTTTTCTCTTCCTTCTCTCCCTCCTCATTCTCCTGTTTCTTGTTTCCTTCCTTCCTTCCCTCCCACTTTCTTTTTCTCTTTTTGTTTCTTTTTTTCTTCCTTCCCTCTTTCTCTCTTTTCTTTTCCTTCCTTCCTTCCCTCCTTTCTCCTTTTTCTGTTCCTACCGTCCTTCCTTTCTCTCTGGCTCACTCTCACTCTTGCTTTTTCCCCCCTTTTTACTTTTACTCTTTTCCTTCTTTCCTTCCTTCCCTCCCTCCCTCCCTCCCTTTTTCTTTTTTCTGTTTTCCTTCCGTCCCACATTCCTCCCTCCCCCTCTTTTCCTTCCTTCCCATCTTCCCCCTTTTTTCCTTCCTTCCCTCCTCTCTTCCTCCCCTTTTCCTTCCCACCTTCCTCCCTCCCTCTCACCCTTCCCTCCCAATCCTTCCTTCCTTCCCTCCCTCTCTTCTTCCTTCGTTCCACCCTCTTCATTTTATCTCCCTCCCTCCCTCATGCCCGCCCAGCCACCCGCACCATTCCTGCAGCCCCCCAGAGCCAATCATCCTGCAGAATTCCTGCACCGCACTGCCAAGGAATATGGATTTCCCTGCTGACTTTTCCCAGAGGGAAAGTGGGATGACTCTGTAAGGCTTTGGGCCCGGGATGTGAGGTCATCCACCCGAGATTTTTTTGGCTCTTCGGAGTCGTTCCAGTGGCCGCTTCAGGGTGGTGTTGGGGGCAAGCGACCTCTGGGGTCCCCCCTTGCTGTGTCGCCCCCATAAAGCCCTCCCCCCAGATCTGAATTTGGGCCAGTTTGCTCCTCAGTCCTGGCCACAGGACCATAACGATGGCCGTCAATTAAAACCCCTGCTATACATTGTGGCACCCCCAGAATCCGGGCCCCTGTCTCCACCTGAGGCCACAGAATGTTGGGGTCCCCATACCATGCTCTCCCCTTCGCCCTCATCCTCGGCTCACCCAGGAACCCCATCAATTTCTGCACCGAGAGAGGGGGGCATCCTCCCTCTCTGGCCACCCAAACTCACCCTATGATTCCTCCACCGTAGAAATGGAATAAAATAAAATAAATAAAACACTCCCCTCCCCACTTGGGGCATGCTTGCCCTCCCCACTTGGTGTGCTTGCCCTCCCCACTCAGGAAGGGGGGAACGCCCCATTCTTAAGGCAGTCAGTGCAAGGGCCAAACCACTACAGATCAACCCTGTTAAATTTAGCGC
The DNA here is from genome assembly GCA_023053685.1 of Diadophis punctatus similis. NCBI lineage: Eukaryota > Metazoa > Chordata > Lepidosauria > Squamata > Dipsadidae > Diadophis > Diadophis punctatus. Next base: position 21,768 of record JALIGW010000149.1, on the reverse strand, counting down.
AGCCGTTTCGCCCTTGGCGTATTTGTGAGGACCGAACCTGATGTCTCCCTCTCCCCTAGCTGGGGGGGGGGGCAAGAGGAAGCAAAGGCCCCCTCCCCATGCCTTCAGTGACCTCTGACCTTCCAGCCATTTGGCTGGCGAGAGGCATCAGCCAGCCTCTAGGTTAGCAAGACAGGAGCTGAGAAGGGGCTGTTTTCTTAGTTTTGGGGGAGGGGGGGTGGAACCCTGCCAAATTTGGGTTGGGGGAGATATGCAAAATTCTGCAGTTTTTGTCAGAAGGGAATCACCCCCCACATCCCAGGAAATCTTCCGATAGCCATGACCGGTATGTGTATACCTGCGATGCACCTCCCGGCCGCATCCCGGCATTCTCTTTTGAGTCGTCACATCTGCAGGGCTGCTGTCTCGGGGAAGGGCAAGTCTCATCTGGGGACTAGTCCTCTGCCCCCCCCAATCAAAGGAAGCCCCCCAGAAGATGCCACTGGTGGTCACAGGGACAGTCGGGGTCCTTGGAACGTGTTCCGAGACCAGCAGGGCCCGCAGCTCAATCCTGTATCTGTTCGCTTCTAGGGGAATGGAGCGTTACCGTCGGAAAGGAAAATTTCAAGGCAAGTGAAAATATTTTTTGGGGTGTGTGTCTGTGTTTCATTTCCTGTTTACCGAGGCCTTGCCCGCTCTCCCACTCCTCCCAGGACGTCCCCTCCAGAAAACCTTCGCACAGCCTCTTGCTGCACCGACAACAGATTCCTGGGCGATTCAGCCGCCCCCCCCCCCTCTTTCCACAGAGGCGGCAAAATACCAGGGTGGGTTGGGGGGTCTGGCCTGCTCAGAGATATACGGGGTGCCAGCTGCAAACGGTTGTGCCTGGGCGATGATGCATCTTAATTCTTCCTCCCTCCAGCGGCTGGAGTCTCTTTCTCCATTGAATAAAATGTTTTGCCTTCCGTTTCGGTGCCTCGTCGATGCTTTTTGGGTGGATCGGGCTGACGGAGCGTTCTGCCTCTCGGTCAAAGCCAGCTGGCGTCGCTCAGACAATCATGTAAATTCTAATCACCGCGCCATTGTCGGGGATCTCAGGGTGGGGAAGACCATGGGTTGGGGGGATCCTAGTTCTGAAACAGGAGTCCCACCTGAGTCCCACGACCCAAGGCCTTCCACCCACCCACCGAGATATCTCAGCCTCGCTTACAATCCCTTGTGGTCCCCATAGAATAGAATAACAGAGTTGGAAGGGAACTTGGAGGTCTTCTAGTCCAACCCCCTGCTTAAGCAGGAAACCCTACACCACTTCAGACAAATGGTTATCCAACATCATCTTAAAAACGTCCAGTGTTGGAGCATTCACAACTTCTGGGGGCAGGCTGTTCCACGGATTAATTGTTCTAACTGTCAAAAAATTTCTCCTTAGTTCTAAGTTGCTTCTCTCCTTGATTAGTTTCCACCCATTGCTTCTTGTTCTACCCTCAGGTGCTTTGGAGAATAGGTGGACCCCCTCTTCTTTGTGGCAGCCCCTGAGATATTGGAACACTGCTATTATGTCTCCCCTAGTCCTTCTTTTCATTAAAGTACTCAGTTCCTGCAACCGTTCTTCACATGTTTTAACCTCCAGTCCCCAATTCATCTTTGTTGCTCTTCTCTGCACTCTTTCTAGAGTCTCAACATCCTTTTTACATCGTGGTGACCAAAACTGAATGCAGTATTCCAAGTGTGGCCTTATCAAGGCGTTATAAAGTGGTATTAACACTTCGCGTGATCTTGATTCTATCCCTCTGTTAATGCAGCCTAGAACTGTATTGGCTTTTTTGGCAGCTGCTGCACACGGATGGCTCATATCTAAATGGTTGTCCACTAGGACTCCAAGATCCCTCTCACAGTTACTACTGTTGAGCAAGGTACCACATATACTGTACCTGTGCATTTTGTTTTTCTTGCCTAAATGTAGAACCTTACTTTTTTCACCCTTGAATTTCATTTTGTTTGATAGCGCCCAATGTTCAAGTCTGTCAAGATCCTTCTGTATCTTGAGCCTATCTTCTGGAGAGTTGGCTATTCCTGCCAGTTTGGTGTCATCTGCAAATTTGATGAGTTTCCCATCTATCCCCTCGTCCAAGTCATTGATGAAGATGTTGAAGAGCACTGGGCCAAAAACAGAGCCTTGGGGTACTCCATAGTTGGTTCCCCCTCCCCATCCTGCCCTGGTGGCACTCCGCAAGCACTGGTAACCAGCTTGATAACCTCCCAGATTCGAACCTGTGACAATTTGCCACAGCAAACTCCATCGCAGGACAACTCGTTGCAGACAAGACTTACCCTAATATCAGAGAAACTGGGATAGAATCCTTTAAAGCAGGAGTGTCAAACTCAATTTCATTGAGGGCCGCATCAGGGTGACAAAGAGGATTAGGGGACTGGAGGCTAAAACATATGAAGAACGGTTGCAGGAATTGGGTATGTCTAGTGTAATGAAAAGAAGGACTAGGGGAGACATGATAGGAGTCTTCCAATATCTCAGGGGCTGCCACAAAGAAGAGGGAGTGAAGCTATTCTCCAAAGCACCTGAGGGTAGAACAAGAAGCAATGGGTGGAAACTAATCAAGGAGAGAAGTAACTTAGAAGAAGTAAGGAGAAATTTCTCTAGACTTCTCCCGTATACAAATCATCCGACAACATGGCATGCCTGGGAGGCACTCTACAGCAGCCTGGAAGGAGGCCATGGATCCCCCCCCCATGGACCTCCCTGGCCCTAGATATACCCGTAGGCAATGCCCAACTGCACCCCCCCTTCCTAGTCCGGTGCCTCTTATTAACCTGGAGTGGGGTGGGGAGGAAGACCCCCTTTTCAAGGGAGGCTGGAAGAGGCAGGTGTGAAGCAGAGAAGAACCAGACCCAACTTGGAAGAGGCTCAGCTCAAACTCCTAAAGGCCCCCTAATTGCTGGAGGCCCCCACACCTGGAGCTCCAGGGAGACAGGCCAGAAGGTGACTTGCAAATGCCCCCCTCCTCCCTTGCAAGATGGGACCGACGGAGGACCCTTGAGGAGAACAAGCAGAGCAGAAGAGCTGCTGGGGGTGAAATCAGGGAACACTGAGCTGGAAGGGACCATTGAGGCCATCTAATCCAGCCCCTGTTCGGGGGGGGGGGGCTGGCAAACTGACTGTCCCAAGGACAATGCTGGTCCTGTTCTCCAAGATTATTTTTTCTTGTTAGGAATGGGTTCGAATAACAGAATAACACAGAGTTGGAAGGAACCTTGGAGGACATCTAGTCCAACCCTCTGCTCAAGCAGGAGATCTATCTCATTTTTCTAAGTGTTGGGTAGCCTAAATCTTACAAATACATGGAAATGCTTTCCTGGAAACACGGCTGCCATCCTGACTGGACAAATCTGGTTAGGGTGAGTGGACCAACCTCAGTAGTCGTCCCAACTCATCCCCCCCCCCCCAAAAAAAACCCCCTCACAGAGCCTCTTTCATAAGTAAGGATATTTAATAAGATCTTTGGTTGACAAGAAATGCTACGGAGGCCACGTTGGCCAATGGAAGAAAGGAATGTATCGGGCCACTGTAAGGAAAACACGTATTTACCCCAGGAAAACAGGATGGGGTGAGAAAGAACCTCAAGCCTGCCCTGTCTTGATGCTTTTTGGTGCCTGCGGGAGCGAAAGGGAGACGGTTTTCGAAATTCTGCTCCTATACTCCAATAAAGTCTGAATATTTCTTGTGGTGTTGGTGGTTTCTCACCCTGGTCTACCTCAAAGGACTGAGGGATGGGAAGTCCAAGAGAGAGTGTCCGGAGGGACAGGGGCAGAGGTGAAATGCTACCGGTTTGGACTGGTTCGCCTGAACTGGTAGTAAAAAATGCTACCGATTTGGGCGAACTGGTATATCCGACAATCAGCTGTGCCGCATGATCTACATTAGCTAGAAAGCAGGATTACCTTTGCAGACTCTGATGGCTTCAAAATGCTCCTTTTCGAGCGCTGCACGGTAGTGCCTGCAGCGTGCATGCGTGCGCAGCGTGTATTTATTTGTCAAACATGTACAAGGTAGCAGGTATTTGTATAAACATAACATAAGCAAAGTAAGTACAGATAAATGAGGGCAAAAGAGCCAAGGTGGCGCAGCAGTTAGAGGCAGTACTGCAGGCCACTTTAGCTGACTGTGATCCGCAGGTCAGCGGTTCAAATCTCACCAGCTCAAGGTTGACTCAGCCTTCCATCCTTCCGAGGTAGGTAAAATGAGGACCCAGATTGTTGGGGGCAATATAAATATACATTGCTTACTGGTGTAAACCGCTTAGAGAGTGCTTGCACTGTGAGGCGGTATATAAATCTCATAAATAAATAAATAAATAAATAAATAAATAAATAAGACAGGGACGGTAGGCACAGTGGTGCGCTTATGCACGCCCCTTACAGACCTCTTAGAAACGAGGAGAGGTCGACTAGACAGTCTAAGGTTAAAGTTTTTGGGGTTTGGGGAAGAAACCACAGAGTCAGGTAGTGCATTCCAGGCATTGATCACTCTGTTGCTGAAGTTGTATTTTCTGCAGTCGAGTTTCGGTTTACCTTGAGTTTGAATCTATTACGTGCTCGTGTATTGTTGCGGTTGAAGCTGAAGAATTCATTGACAGGTAGGACATTGTGGCAGATGATTTTATCAACTACATTTAGATCAGATCGAAGGCGATATAGCTCTAAGCCCGTGATGGCGAACCTATGGCACGGGTGCCACAAGTGGCACGCGGAGCCATATCAGTGGGCACGCGAGCTCAGGTCCGGCGCGTATGTGTGCACCGGCCGGCTGATTTTCGGGCCTTCTGGGCCCACTGGGAGTCAGGAAACAGGCTGTTTCCAGCCTCCAGAGGGGGTGGGGAAGGCCGTTTTTGCCCTCCCCAGGCTCCTAGAAGCCTGGAGAGAGCAAAAAATGGGCGTGCCATTGCATGCTGGGAGTTGGGGGGTCATACGTGCATGCGTGGGGGTGCATGGAATTATGGGTGTGGGCACGCACACACGTGATCCCACGTATCCCTCCCCCTTTTTGGCACGCGAACCAAAAAAGGTTCGCCATCACTGCTCTAAGCTATCTAAGCCCAAAATTTCAAGTCTGGTGGAATAAGATATTCTGTTGCGAGCGGACGAGTGGAGGACTCTTCTTGTGAAATATTTCTGGACTCTCTCGATTGTATTTATGTCCGATATGCAGTGCGGGTTCCAGACAGGTGAGCTGTATTCGAGAATTGGTCTGCAAATGTTTTGTATGCTCTAGTTAGCAGTGTAATATTGCCAGAGAAGAAGCTACGCAAGATTAGATTAACAACTCTTAGAGCCTTTTTGGCAATGTTGTTACAATGGGCTCTGGCACACAGGTCATTAGATATGAGTCCTCCAAGGTCCTTGACAGAGTGAGGGTTGTCTACAAGGTCGTGTCCTCCAAGTTTGTATTTTGTGTTCTGATTTTTTTTGCCAATGTGTACAATTTGTTCACAAAGCACGCACAAAGCGAACCAGTAGCAAACTTCAGAGGATTTCACCCCGGAATGTGGGTTCCAGGCTGGTAGAGAATTAGGCCGTGTGGCCAGTTGATACTGGGGTGTGGGGGGCAGGATCTTCCCGTTCCCCTTGGAGAAAGTCCTGTCATCTGAAGGGACCCTCCTCCCTCTGGCAACAACCCCCACATTGCAGAACCAGCTCCCCCCCCAATCTTTGTCCAGGGAAGCAGGAACCAGATTGGGGGGGTGGAGGGGAAAACCAGAGCCCCCCCCAGGACCCCGTCCCTTCTTGGGGGAAAAGCACAGCATTTAGGGGTCTGCAGGGGGTCATGCTCCATCGGAGCCCCCCCTCTCCTAAATGACCTAGATGAGGGAATAGAAGGGGAACTAACCAAATTTGCAGATGATACCAAGCTGGCGGGAGTAGCTAATACCACAGAGGACAGGCTCAGGATCCAGATCAGGGGTGGGTTCCTACCGGTGCGGTCCAGTGCGTAGCTCTAGTAGGGACCCGCTGGTAATGCAATTTGCCTGCGACTGCTCCGGTACCGTCTCCACCGGGCAGTCGCGCACGTCGCCATCTTTTTTAATGTATTTTTTGGGTGATTTTGCTTTTGCGCATGTGCGGAAGCAAAATCGCACCAAAATCTCACGAGGGTACTTGTGCGTGAGAGAGATTTTGGCGCGATTTTGCTTCCGCGCACCAGTCTCGGTAAGTTAGCAACTCGCCCCTGATCCAGATGGATCTTGGCAGACTCGAACACTGGGCCCAATCTAATAAAATGAAATTCAACGCAGAGAAAAGTAAAATTCTGCACCTAGGTAAGAAGAATCAAAAATACACATACAAACTGGGCGAAACCACACTCAATAGCAGCGATTGCGAGAGGGATCTCGGAGTCCTGGTAGACAGCCAACTAAATATGAGCCAGCAGTGTGCAGCAGCAGCAGCCAAAAAGGCCAACGCAGTCCTGAGCTGCATAAATAGAGGGATACAATCAAGGACCAGAGAGGTACTAGTACCACTCCATAAAGCCTTGGTCAGACCATACCTAGAGTACTGCATCCAGTTTTGGTCACCACACTACAAAAAATACATTGAAACCGTAGAGAAAGTGCAGAAGAGAGCAACCAGGATGATAAAGGGTCTGGAAAATAAAACATACGAAGAGCGGTTGCAGGAACTGAGCTTGGCCAGTCTAGCGAAGAGAAGGACCAGGGGTGACATGATAGCAGTGTTCCAATACTTGAGGGGATGCCACAGAGAGGAGGGGGTCAGGCTGTTCTCTATGGCACCAGAAAGCCAAACAAGGAATGACGGGTGGAAGCTGACCAAGGAGAGATTCAACCTGGAAGTGAGGAGAAACTTTCTGACGGTGAGAGCGATCAACCAGTCGAACAGAAGTTGCCTGCAGAGGTTGTGAGAGCCCCAACACCAGTGGTGGGTTCCTACCAGTGCGGTCCACTCTATAGCACCGGTAGCGGCCCGCTGGTGACGTCACAGTACCGGTGCGGTCGGTTGCTGGTGCCTGGGCGACGCCATTTTTTTTGAAAAAAAAATTATTATTTTTTTAAATTTTCTTCTGCGCATGCCCAGAAGCTGAGTTTCTGGCACTGTTCATGAGCTGTCTTCCTACCCCACAGTGAGTCCAAGCAGGAGAGGATGGCTGAGGGAGCGCGTGAGACGCTGAAAGAACGGCAGGAGCTATCTCCATTCCCCTCCCTTCAGCAGTCCGAGAAGCCACAAACGCGCGGTGATGATCCTAGGCATTTCCGCACGTTTGAGGCTTCTCGAGCTGCTGAGGGGAGGGGGAATGGGTGGCAGGACCTATCTCAGTTCCCCTCCCTTCAGCAGTCTGAGAAGCCATGCCCACCCGGTCACATGGCTGGCAAGCCACACCCACAAAATAAGCCACGCCCACAGAGGTAGTAAAAAAAATAGGAACCCGCCCCTGCCCAACACTTGTGACCTTCAAGGGGAGACTGGACTGCCATCTGTCTCAAATGGTGTAGGGACTCCTGCTTGAGCGGGGGTGGGGTGGGGTTGGACTAGATGACCTACAAGGTCCCTTCCAACTCTAATAATCTGTAACCCCCACTTCCCCGGGACCCAGAGCTAAAAAAAAAACCCACTCTTCTCGAGAGTCCCGTTTTTTCAGCAGGGGGATGTTTTCAGAGCGGAGTGGTCCTGGAAGGGTCTGGACATCGCCCGCTGCTAACAGGGAGGGCTTTCCCCCCCCCCCTGAATTTTAAGCAGCCGCCTTCCAACTTGCCTTGGGATCAGGGGAGAGGCCCGCTGCAAAGAGCTGAGGAACCAGGGGTGGATTTTTTTTGGGGGGGCGAGGGATTTCTGGTTCAGCTGAGCAAGGACCCCCACCACCCAGAGAGTGGGGGTGGGGGGGTGGGACAGAAGTCACAGCAGGGGGCCCTGCTGGAGCTTTTTGGGGTTCTCAAATGGATTGGAGGGGGGGCTTTGCATTTGCTATTATTTTTAAAATAATCTATTAATTATGCTGAAAAAAACTAACAAACATACAAACAAACATAAAAACGTGTAAACATATGTATATAAAAATAAAGTATCAAATATCTTTGAAAATAGAAAACATCGAACATACATGTCAACCATCTCATCGACATCCTTTTACAGCCTAGTGATACAAAAACGTGTTTATTCTATATAGTTATTGTTTACATCATTATCTTCCTTATATCTTCCAATATTTTCCTTATTCTTTTCTATTATTATATTATATTCAGTCTATTATCATTACAATAAAACAATTTTTTTCCTTTTTCAACAACGGTTCTTTTCTTCAACTTGATTAATATTTTAAGACCTTGTAAAATTGTATATATCCCCATAGTTTGTTCCGGTCTATGCGGAAAAGTAGACATTTGTTATTGTTTATACTGTCTTAGTTTATGACATATAATTATAACAGTGTTTGATATTTGTTTTGATTAAGCCAATCATACCATCTGTCCCAAGTTTTATAGAATTCAGAGTCCTCTTTATCTTGCATTTCTTAGACTGTCCACTGTTGACCTCACCCAATTCCTAAGAGGTCAGTAAGGGGCGTGTATAAGCGCACCAGCGTGCCTACCGTCCCTGTCCTAATGTTCCCGCTTATCAGTACTCATGTATATAAACAATGTTTTATCTATGTATATTACCAACATGTACTTGACAAATAAAAATAAATAAATAAATAAAATAAAATAAAATAAATTTCCAATGACATCCTACTGAGTTCTGCTATTTGAGATATATAAGAGCCGAGGTGGCGCAGCGGTTAGAGTGCAGTACTGCAGGCCACTTTAGCTGACTGTGATCCACAGATCAGCGGTTCAAATCTCACCGGCTCAAGGTTGACTCAGCCTTCCATCCTTCCGAGGTAGGTAAAATGAGGACCCAGATTGTTGGGGGCAATATAAATATACATTGCTTAATGCTGTAAACCGCTTAGAGAGTGCTTGCACTTTGAGGCGGTATATAAATCTCACAAAATAAATAAATAAATAAATAAATTTGCTATTATGCCATTTGCTATTATTAATAGTACTATTAGTATCCTCGTCCTTCAGGTCTTTTAGGGCGCGAGTTGCAATGGACGCAGTTCCTCTCTTCGCCACCAGAGGGCGAGGCAGGCTTGGGAATCTGTCTTCCCCAAAGCCAAAAAGGCTGCCTTGGTTTTGCTGCCAGATTGAACAGATGAAGACAGTTAGTTGGAAGGGACCTTGGAGGTCATCTACTCCAAACCCACCCCCCCCTCCGCCCAAGCAGGAGACCCTGCACCATTTCTGATAGAGGGCAGTCCAGTCTCTTCTTGAAAGCTGCCACAACTTCCGAAGGCAGCTTCTGTGCCATGGGTTGATTGCTCTCACTGTCAGAAAAGTTCTCCTTAGTTCTAGGTTGAATCTCTCCTCGGTCAGTTTCCATCCATTATTCCCTGCCTGGCCTTCGGGGGGCTTTGGAAAATAGCTTGACCCCATTCCTCCTCTCTGTGGCAGCCCCTCAAATATTGGAAGACTGCTATCCTGTCTCCCCTGGTCCTTCTCTTCACTGGACTAGCCATGCCCAGTTCCTGCAACCGTTCCTCGTATAATTTAGCCTCCAGTCCCCTAATCCTCTTGGGTTGCTCTTCTCTGCACTTTTTCTAGAGTCTCAACATCTGTTTTTATAGTGTGACCAAAACTGGATGCAGCATTCTAGGTGTGGTCCAGAAGGAAGGATAACCAAACAAGAAGCATTGCGGCGCTCAAGGGAAGTGTGAATCTGGATCCCATGCAGCCCCACCAGCCGTAGAAGAGATCCGGGACCCCCAGAAGGCTGGGAATGGTGAAACCTTCAGGTCATCACTTCCTGGATCCAGGTAGAAACAGGACCATAAAATGCAGGCGCAGCCGAGACCCTGTCCGGGCTAAACCTGGGTGCAGCAAGGTCAGGTGGCCCTTTCCACTTGTTATCTCTTCCTCGGTTTCACTTTTGGTTCCTTCTCAGATTTAACTTTGTGATTTCTTGCATGGGGCCAGCAGGGGAGTGGGGGGGGGGGGTCCCAGGGCCCTGGTCCTTATCCAGCCTTTCCTTGCTTTCTCCAATGAATCTGGGAAATTTCTGGATGAAAAGCGAAAGAATCAGCCAAAAGAGAGAGGCTTGCCTTGCTCGGAGGTTGCCAAGAGCTGGCATGCCCCCCGAAAAGACCCATGTGTAGTAATCATAGACACAGAGACATGATTTCTCCCACTCGGCTCCCACGGCCTTGTTGTTGAACCTGCAGAAGTGGTTCCCGCACTGCCGGATCAGGTCCCGCAGATCCCTGTTGTCGGACATTTGGATGTACTCCTGCGGGGGGGGGGGTCCCGCCCAAATCCTCCGCGCAGGTGAGCAGGACAATCATGTGCCTGGCAGAATCGGATTCGAAAATATCCCAGACACATTTTGCGGCGGCTGCGTCTTCGGGGGTGAAGCGCCCCACCTGTGTCACCAAGATCAGGGTGTGGAGGCCGGGCCGGGAGAGCTCGACGCAAGTCATGATCTCCCGTTGCACAATCTCATCGTACTTTTCCAAATCGAACATGGCGGGCATGTCGACCACAGAGATTATTATTATTATCAGTTGCATTTGTATGCCACCCACTCCACAGAGACTCTGGGCGGCTCACAACAGTAAAAATTCACATGCAAAAGCAAATATAAAAAGCTTTAAAAGCAATAGATATTAAAACATTAAAAAAACATTAAAAACCACAATTTAAAAACCTATACAATAAATTAGGGGTGGCCAAACTATGGTTCTTTGAGGACCTGTGGACTTCAACTCCCAGAATTCCTGAGCCAGACATGCATGTATGGCTGGCTCAGGAATTCTGGGAGTTGAAGTCCACAGGTCCTCAAAGAACCATAGTTTGGCCACCCCTGCAATAAATCATTCATGGGGCCAAGAATGATCGGTGTTGTACTAAAATCATTGCCCCAGGCCTGTCGACAAAGCCATGTTTTAACTGCTTTTCTGAAGGCTGGCAGGGTGGGAATAATGCGGATCTCCGTGGGGGGGGGGTAGTGTATTCTAGAGAGCCGGTGCTGCCACAGAGAAGGCCCTCGTTCGTGGGCCCGCCAGCCGACATTGATTGGCTGACGGGACCACCAGCAGACCAACTCTGTGGGCTCTAATCGGTCTTAGGGAGGTATGTTGGTCTCAGAGATCTTCATGCCCTGCCAGCTTCCCTGCCCCCTTTGGCACCTCAGGGTGGTGGCCTTGGCCCCCAAGATGGACCCGAACGTCCTCCGTCTAAGGATGGTGTTGCCCGTGGCACTGTTCCTGTCGCCCAACTTTCCCACCAGGATCAGCTGGAGTTCGTCGTTCTCCCCTCCGAGTTTGGAAGACGACGTTATAAAAAGGAATCGAGACATTGCCCCAGAAGGGCCTCTGAAGAGAACATTCCAGAAACACTGACCTCCACTGTGGCCTTGGAGTGGTGTTGATGCACTCTTCTTTCTTTCCTCTCTTCCTTCCTTTCTTTCTTCCTTTCATTCTCTTCCTCCCTCCCTCCCTTCTTTCCTTTTTCTTCCTTCCTCTCTTCCTTTTTCTTTTCTTTCTATCTTTTCCTTCCTTTCATTCTCTTCCTCCCTCCCTCTTTTTCCATTTTTCTTCCTTCCTTCCTCTCCCTCCCTTTCTTTTCTTTCTTTCTCTTCCTTCCTTCCTTTCATTCTCTTCCTCCCTCGCTTCTTTCCCTTTTTTCTTCCTTCCTCTCCCTCCCTCCCTCCCTTTCTCTTTTCTTTCTTTCTTTTTCTCTTCTTTTCTTTCTCTTCCTTCCTTCCATTCTCTTCCTCCCTCCCTCCCTCCCTTCTTTCCCTTTTTCTTTCTTTCTTCCTTCCTCTCTCCCTCTTTTTTCTTCTTTCTCTTCCACTGGCCCCTCCTGCACGTGGGGAAGGGGCTCCCCTCAGAAGAGCTGTGTTTAAAGTGGTCGCCGGTGACTCATTCAGCCAACTCACCATGGCCAACTGGTGACAGGACAAGTTTACACTACTTACACTCATTTCAAGGTAAGGGTGGAATAAAAACCATTCAAGAAGAACAGAAGGGAATCAGAGAGTTGGACGGGACCTTGTAGGTCATCTAGTCCAACCCCCATCCCCCACCCAAACAGGAGGACTACCTGTCCTACACCCTTTCTGACAGATGGCAGTTCAGTCTCTTCTTCAAAAGCTTCAAGCGATGACGGAAGGACGCCAAAGAAGGGACAACATGAAATGGGAACGACAAACATTAACATCGTTTCTGGATTTCTTTTCGGGAATTGAATTGTTAAATTAGAATTGAATTGTTAAATGATCCCACAGCAAGTTGTCCTTAAATTCTCAAGAGGCCACCCACAAGGGTCATCTGCCCTCTCTGGTATTGGGGGTGGGGGGTGGGAGGGGGTCAGGGAAGCAGGAGCAACTTAACCCACCCAGGAAAAATGCGGTCGGCTTTGACACTGGTGCAACTGGGGGCGGGGAATGCTCCTGGGCTGGACTGGGGCGAAGGTAATGTCACACAGTGATTTTATTGCCTGTCATATGTATATGCAAGGAGAAGCATCCCTATCTAATATAATGGTTTATTCCTGAGCACGCGATTGATATGTTCTTGTACGCATGTGTGCATTCCATTCTCTCCTTCTGTTCCTGGCTTCCATTGAAGGAAGACCTACCTTTCATATCAGAGATGTAGACTAATGAGGATTTATTGTTTTTGTACCGAAAGAAACATTTTTATTTATTTATTTATTTATTTATTACAGTTTTCTTATATGCCGCCCAACTCCCAAGGGACTCAGGGCGGCGTACAACAGAGAGAAGATACAAGATCACCAATAATAAACGTTACATTAAAAACAAATATAAAAATTAAAAATTCATATTAAAAAAAACCATCCAACAATCAAACATACCCAGGGGAGAGTTCAGATGGATTAGGCTCTACCCCCTGCCTGCAGGAAGAGCCATGTCTTAACGGCTTTTCGGAAGGCCAGCAGGGTGGGGATAGTTCGGGTCTCTGGAGGCAGTTGGTTCCAGAGCGCCGGGCCCGCCACAGAGAAGGCCCTCCCCCTAGGGCCCGCCAGCCGGCATTGCTTGGCCGACGGGACCCGGAGGAGGCCAACTCTGTGGGCCCTAACCGGCCGGAGGGAAGTATGAGGCAGAATGCGGTCCCGGAGATAACCTGGTCCTAAGCCATGAAGGGCTTTAAAGATGATGATCAACACCTTGAATTGGACCCGGAGACCGATGGGCAACCAATGCAGCTGGCGGAGTATAGGTGTCACGTGGGTGTACCTTGGCACACCCACCACAGCATGCGCAGCCGCATTTTGCACCAGCTGAAGTCTCCGGATACTCTTCAAGGGTAGCCCCATGTAGAGCGCGTTGCAGTAGTCCAAGCGCAAGGTGACAAGGGCGTGAGTGACCGTGAGTAGAGCCTCCTTCTCCAAGTATGGCCGCAACTGGTGCACCAGGCGAACCTGTGCAAAGGCCCCCCTAGCCACAGCTGTAAGGTGTTGGTCTAATTTTAGCTGTGGGTCTAGGAGGACCCCCAAGTTGCGGACCCGGTCCGAGGGAGTCAGTTTCGCTCCCTCGAGATCCAAGGTGGGACAGTTGTCATAGTCCTTAGGAGGCAATATCCAAAGCCACTCAGTCTTGTCGGGGTTGAGTCTGAGTCTGTTCCTCCCCATCCAGATCCTAACGTCGTCCAGGCACCGGCACATTACATCAACTGCCACACTGAATTCAGATGGGGTGGTGATGTACAGCTGGGTGTCATCAGCGTACTGGTGGAAACACACCCCATGTCTGCGGATGATCTCCCCCAGCGGTTTCATGTAAATGTTAAACAGGATGGGCGAGAGAACCGACCCCTGAGGCACCCCGCATAAAAGGGGCCTAGGGGACGATCTCTGCCCTCCTGTTAACACCGACTGCATCCTATCGGCGAGATAAGAGGAGAACCACCGTAAAACGGTGCCTCCCACTCCCAACTCGCCGAGACGATGCAGAAGGATACCATGGTCGATGGTATTGAAAGCCGCTGAGAGGTCAAGTAGCACCAGGATGGAGGAATTTCCCCCATCCCGGGCCCGCCAGAGATCATCCATCAGAGCGACCAAGGCAGTTTCTGTACTGTAGCCGCGCCTGAAACCCGACTGATAGGCATCTAGATGATCTGTTTCATCCAAAAGTCGTAGAAGCTGAGTAGCCACCACCTTCTCCACAACTTTCCCTAAAAAAGGCAAGTTGGAGACTGGACGATAGTTCTTCAAATCAGCTGGATCCAGGGAAGGCTTCTTCAGGAGGGGTCTCACCACCGCAGCTTTTAACGACTGCGGTACGGATCCCTCCCCCAAAGAAGCGATGACCACCGCCAGGATCCAGCCACGTGTCACCTCCCTGCTGGCCGAAACCAACCAGGAGGGGCACGGGTCCAATAAACAGGTGGAGGCACCCATCGCCCCCACGGCTCTGTCCACATCCTCGGGAGAAACAGGCTCAAACTCTTCCCACAACGATGGACTAAGACTTGCCCCTGGCAACTCCATGGACTCTGCCCAGCCAGAGTCCAGGTTCGACCGGATCTGAGCGACTTTATCCGACAGAAACTCTGCAAATTCCTCAGCTCTACCTTGCAAGTGTTCCTCGCTCCCCCCTTTGGCAAGGAGGGAGCGAGTCACCCTAAACAAGGTGGCTGGGCAAGAATCTGCGGACGCAATAAGAGCGGAAAAATGAGATCGTTTTGCCGCCCTTATCGCCACTAAATAAGATCTGATGTAAATTCTTAATAGTGTTCGGTCAGATTCGGTTTTGCTGGATCTCCAGCGGCGCTCCAGACGTCTCTTCTGGCGTTTCATCTCCCGGAGCTCCTCGGTAAACCAGGGAGCTTTCCGGGATCCACTGCCGCAGAGAGGTCGCAAAGGCGCAATTCGGTCTAAAGCTCCTGATGCTGCGGTGTTCCAAGCAGCCATCAGGGACTCAGCCGAATTGTGTACCAGGGTTTCAGGTATTTCCCCAAGTTCCCTCTGGAATCCTTCCGGCTCCATTAGGCGCCTGGGGCGGAACCACCTAGTCGGTCCCGCCTCCCTGCGGGGGAGGAATGGGGCTGCGAAGTCTAGAATTGAACTTAGACTTTTAAACTGCGGTTTCTTTTCTAATGTCTGATGTCCGGGAAAAGATCAAACTTCTCCTTTGTGAGATTAATTATCGCCTCTGCCAGGTAAGGATGTGGAACCCGGCTGGCCTTGAGGGGCAGGATCCTGCTGCCCTAGAGAAGGTGGAGGGGGGGGGGTCTTCAAAGATAAGGACCCGAGTCTTTCACTGGCCCCCAGGAAGGGCGAGGAAGACCCCCAGATGACCCCCTCCCCTGCCACACACACACACATTTCAGCAAAGGCAAAAGAGAAGTGGAGAGGACACCAGATCTGCAGCTCTGTGATTGTTTATTTCTCCAGCGAACCCACAAGGGTGAACTGCCTCCTATGTGGTATTGGGGGGGGTGTCAGGGAAGCAGAAGCGACTTCACCCATCCAGGATAAATGCTGTCAGCTTTGGTACTGGTGCGACTGGTGGGGGGGGGGCGCTGCTGGGCTGGACTGGGCTGAAGGCAAGGACATAAGGCCGAGCTGGCCTTGAGGGGCCACGAGGCAGGATCCTGCTGCCATTGAGAAGGTGGAGGAGGGCTTCAAAGAGGAAGACCCCCGGCTGAGTTCCCCTCCCCCCCAAACACACATTTCAGCAGTCAAAGGCAAAAGAGAAGTGGAGAGGACACCAGCTCTGCAGCTCTGCGATTGTTTATTTCTCTAGCGAAGAAAGCGGAATTTTAAAAAATCACGGTCGTTTCTGCATTTGGAGGCAATGTGAAGCCGTGATCAACACCTGCAGGAAGACCTCAACTTGCAACTGCAGCTGAATCAAATGATCCCATTTCTGTTGTTCAGCAAGACCGTTAAGTGAGCTTGGCTCATTTTATAACCTTGTCTGCCACAGCTGTTAAGCGAATCGGTGCAGGGATGAAGTTAATAACATGCTTGTTCGGTGAATCCCGGCGTCCCCCCCTGGATTTTGCCGATCGGAAAGTCGCCAAAAGGGATCCCATGACCCCGGGATGCTGTGACCATCATAAAAATGAGTCAGTTGCCACGCACCCGCAGTTTGATTGCCTGATCCTGGGGATGTTGCAACAGTCGTAAGAGTGAAAAACGGTCATATGTCTCTTTTTTCAGGGCTGTTGGAACTCCGAATGGTTGTAAGTTGAGGGGGACCTCTGTATGCATTTATGCCACCACTTAGGAATGATAACAGAAACCAACCCGCTGAAATGATCTTTTCTCCAAAGATCCAGATGTTGAATTTGTCTCTCAGTTGATTCTGCTCTCTCAACATCCGAATGTGCTCGTCCTGTAAGTTGGGCTCCAGGTACAGCCGGTTGACGTAGTATCTGTCCCCATTCTTGAAAACGGTTCTCCGCACCATCTTCATCAGCTCCGAGACCTGACTCTCCCGCTCGTCTCCTGCGGCCTTGTTGTTGAACCCGCAGAAGCGGTTCCCGCACCTCCAGATCACTTCCCGCAGATTCCTGTTGTCAGACTGCGTGACGTACTCCTCCAGGGTGCTCCCTCCCAAATCCTCCACACAGGTGAAGAGGACAATTGTGTGCCTGGCGGACTCATCCCCAAAAATATCCCAGGTGCGTTTTGCAGCGGCCGCATCTTCCGCGGTGAAGCGCCCCACCTGGGTTACAAAAATCAGGGCGTGAGGGCCGGGCCGGGAGAGTTTGACGCAAGCCCTGATCTCCTCACACACAATTTCATCGTAATCTTCAGAATCGAAAATGGCGGGCGTGTCGACCACGGAGATGTTCCTGCCCTGCCAGCTTCCCTGCCCCCTTTGGCACTTCAGGGTGATGGTTTTTGCTGACAAGATGGACTTGAACTCCCTCCGGCCGAGGATGGTGTTGCCCGTGGCGCTCTTCCCACCTCCGGATTTTCCGACCAGGATCAGCCGGAGTTCGGTGTCCTCCTCTGCGGGTTTGGAAGACAACGTTACAAAGAGGAAGCGAGACAGTTCTCATGGGCCCAGGAAGAAACAAGGGGGCCGTAATCCAACATGTCAGGGCATCATTGAACCGTCCCTTATTCCCCGCTCCTCCAGAGCAGTTCTGATCCAATTTTGGTTCAAATGGATCCTCAATCAGCTGGGAGTATCGGAGTTTCCTCGGAGCTACCGAGAGAAACGTCCGTCTTGCTGCGACGTTGGCTCCGCCCCTCATGTCAGGGCATCATTGAACCGGCTGAAAATGGTGACAATTTCGGAAAAGAGTCAAAAACACCCCCCCTGCCCTGAAGTGGTTCAACAATGGGATTTTTGGGTGTGAATCTCCCAGAGTTGTTAAAATGGGCTGCTCAGCTGTGCAGATTCCCACACCATGCGAACCCCACTCTAGCAGCTGTGAGAAGTGGAATATTATTCTTGTAAGAAATAAGAATTAAAACACGTAAGAAGAGCCATTACACAACTATTTTATGACTATATAATTAAGAATGTATCTGGGTCATCACAGTGTAATTTCAGGAGTGGGTCATATAATATTTAAGATTTGTATAATTAATGCTTTTAAAGGTCTTTACATAAGATTACATAATCTATAAGTTGGATTTTTTTACCATGGGGAATTTAGAATGCTTAACCAATGGATGGAATAGTAACGACAAGGATTGTATTTGTTTAAATATAGAAAATGAGTTAAGGGAAAAGAAATTAGAAATTTAGGGCATTTAGAAATGATAGAACTAAAAAAAAGAAAAGAAAATGATGAGTAAAGATATTAACTGAGGAGAGGGAAGAGTACGGCCTAAAATTAAGGGGTATAAGATTTATTTTTTAGATTTTTTTTTTTAGATTTGTATTATAAGAGATAAAGAACATTCTTGAGAGTTAAGCCATAGCGATTAATTTGGAAGAAAGTGGAAAATTAGAGGTGGTAGACCCAGGTGACAAAAATAGGAGGAAGGAGGCAGCATTAGAACAAGAGTAGATATACCTGGTAGAATATACTAAATATATAAATATAGAGAAAGGGAAAGATATAAGTTTAAGAAATAGCTCTGATGTTGGAATGAAGTCAGGGTTTCTGAATTGCTAGTCTGCTAACCATAGAATGGATCATGATTAGATGCACTCAGGGAAGGATAAGAGGGAGGAAGAGGAAGGAAGGGGAGAGAGAGAGGAGGGAAGTAGGAAAGAGGAAGAGAGGGAGGAAGAAGGGAGAGGGGAGAGAGGGAGATAGAGGGAGGGGAGCAGTATGAAAAATAGAAGGAAACCAGACTCGAGATAAAAATATAAAAGGAGCAAACTAAGGATATATGTTTATGATATTTTGGATGGAAATATATCACTACGGATGTTTTGATAATGTGGTATATGTACGGATGTTTGTGTAAATTTGATGAAAAAATAAAAAAAAATTATATAAAAAAGTCACTTTTTTGGGGGGGGAGGGAAGAGCGGGCCATCCACCATCACGTCAAACAGCTGCTAAGAGACCGGTCCTAACTAAGTCAAGGAGTTTGACCAGACTTACCTTCCGCTGTCACCTCTTCCCAGTCTTCCTCCGCGTCTTTCCCTAAGGACAAGGAGGAGCATTAAACCTACAGAACCTGGAACTGGATAGAAGCCGGGGGGGGGGGGAGAGGAGGTGTGTGTGTGTGGGGGGGTTTGTCTCATCCAGACTGATCCTTAGTTCGGTTTCGACTCTAGAAGTCTACAGAGGTTCTCCATCATCCAGATCCTGCTTGCTCCCCCAAAGGTGCTTTCAGGAGGCAACCAGAGCTCTACATCTGAAGCAGAGACGGAGCCAGGGCCCTCCGACATTCGCCAGCTGCCTTCAGAGTTCTGGGTTTTTTTCTTTTGAAAACGTTTCACTTTTCCATTCGAGAAGCTTCTCTGGCGCTGAAGAACCGAAGCCAAGAAAAGCTTCCCGGATGAGAAGTGAAATGTCTCGGGGGGGGGGGCGGGGGAGAAAGTCCAGTTGCCTCCTGAAAAAAAAGGCACCTTTGGGAATTTTTTTTTGGGGGGGGGGCAAATAGAACAGAACAGAACAGATCAGAATAGAATAGAATAGAATTAGAATAGAATAGGAATAGAATAGAATAGAATATAGAATAGAATAGAATAGAAAATGGAATAGAATAGAATAGGAATTAGAATAGAATAGAATAGAATAGAATAGAATAGAATAGAATAGAATAGAATAGAATAGAATAGAATAGAATAGAATAGGAATAGGAATATGATAGGACAGGACAGGACAGGACAGAATAAAATAAAGAATAGAATAAAGAATAGAATAGAGAAAAAAGTACAGTAGAGTAGAAAATTGAATGGAACAGAACAGAATAGAATATAGATTAGAACAGAACAGAACAGATTGGAATAGAATAGAGCTGGAAGGGACCTTGGAGGTCTTCTAGTCCAGCCCCCTGCTCAAGCAGGAAAACCTATCCCATTTGTTTGATATTAGGGTAACTCTGGTCCCGCGGTGAGTTGTCGTGGACTTCCCCCCCTCCCAGCACTATGGACAATAAACCCCTGAATCCCCTGTGCTCCAACCACCCCTCTCTCTTATCCAGGGTTCAGGTGAAAATTCTGGTCAAGGGGAGCAAGGACACTAGCACTCTTCCCATCCCGCTCTCGGCCAGAGATCATCAACAAGAGCAACTAATATCACCAAAAATGTGAAATCTGACAGAAAGGGGTCCAGATAATCCAATAAAGGAGGAGATTTGTAGCTCAGGGTTGAAATGAGGGCTCCTGGGTGCTCTCTCAGCTGCATGGTTTTCTTGCAGACGTTTCAATACCCTGCTAGGGAACATCATCAGTGCTAGAAGGGAGTGGGATTTGAAGGGAAGGAGAAAGAGGAGGAGGAAGAGGAGGAAGAGGGAGAGGAGGAAGAAGAAGAAGAAGAAGAAGAGGAGGAGGAGGAGGAGGAGGAGGACCATGGGGTCCTTGATGCTCTGAGCTGGACGTTTTTTTTTTGCAGACGTTGCATGACCCAGCAAGGAACAGCATCAGTGCCAGTGAGGAGTGCTGTTTTTGGGGTAGCCCCTCAATTCCTGGAAGGCTGCACTCCTGTCCCCCACCCCCCCATCCTCAGTTAGTCCTTCTTTTCTCTAGACTGGCCGGACCCAATTCCTGTATGTTTTAGCCTCCAGACCCCCAATCCTCTTCCGTTGCTCTTCAGCCCCCCCTCGCCCCCCCCCAATGCTAAGTGTGGTGCCCTTCTCGCTTACCCAGGGTGTCCTCCTCATCCGCGGCTCCCTGGAAGAGTGGAAAAAGAAACACGGGTCAGCAGTGACTCTCCCCTCCCCTGCTCTCCCCCCCACCGAGTCCAGTGGGGCAGAGGGAACCCCTCCCCTTTTTGCCAGGGGGGGGAAGAGAGAGAGAGAGAGCCTTCAGCCCCCCTGCCCCTGCTCCTTGTGCCCAGAAATGGGGCAGAGAGACCCTCCCCTTTGGGCCCAGAAATCGCACCCTGGTCTCCCCCCCAACCCCTGATAACGGGAGGAATAAATCCTCCGGAGGCCGATGGATCTTTGCTTCCCTTTTGAAATCATACTTACTTAGAAAATAAAACCGAGATTCAAATCTAATTAACAAAATATTTATTTCAATAGAAAAATAATAAAAAAAATCCTTATTAAGCTACATCGTATCGGCTAATGAATAAATCACTTCTACCTTCGGCAGAAATGGCGGAAGAGAAGGAAGGAGGAAACCTCTGGAATGCAGGCATGCGTAATAGAATATAGCATACGTCTGCTTGACCATAAATACAAGAAACAGTAGAAAACATAGAGATGCACAAACTGATAATATTCACATCGTGACAACCCCATTCAACACAACCACCCAAAAGCTGCTCTGGAGACACCCCTCCCCCACCCCAGCTAAGGGGGCTGAGAACTGAGATGCTATTTATTTATTTATTTATTTATTTATTTATTTATTTATTTATTTATTTATTTATTTATTTATTTATTTATTTATTTATTTATTTATTTATTTATTTATTTATTTACTTTTTAAAAGGCTTTTTATTTTTTCTCCACAATTTCCATATATATACATCAATGCATATACCTTAAAGAGCATAACACCATAACAATACATGGTTATACATTTTTATCCAATCAATCATCATTCAACATCCTATTTTTGCACCTAATCTTGCTGTTATTGATCCGTCCGTTTTATCTTCTTTTCTTCACACTCCCCTCCCTCTTCCTCCACCTCCTCTATCTACCTCCTTACTCCTTCTCTGTCACGGCGTGAAAATGGCCAGTATGTATGTATATGCAGGGAGATGCATCCCTATCTAATGTAATGGTACATTCCAGTACAAGCAGAACATGTGATATAATATTCTTGTACGCATGTCCACATTCCTGATTCTCCACTATCCTTCTGGCTCTAGCTCTTGACCGAGACGGTCGCATTTTATTCGCAAAGATGTAATTGATCAGATTTATTGTTTTTGTACCAAAATAAATATTTTCTATTAGACTTTTAATCTCGGTTTTATTTCTAACTGTCTGAATTCCAAGGAAAAGATCCACATCGACTCTATGAGGATTTATCCTCCCCTTAACATTCTCTCCCCCTTTCTACTTCCCTCCCTCCCTCCCCCTCCTTCTCTTCTCTTCTCCCCTCCCTTTCTGCTTCCTCTTTCTCCCTCTGAGCCTTTCCCTGAGTGCT
>JALIGW010000148.1:262500-383107 GCA_023053685.1 Diadophis punctatus similis | reverse complement strand
TGAAAGAAGGTACCTACGTCTTTTTTACATTTCCAGCAAGCCGAATTCATTTTTGGGTATATTTTGGCCAATCTTGATGGAGCTAAATGCCATCTATAAAACATTTTATAATAATTCTCTTTATATGCTGTTGACTTCGTTATTTTGCAGTTTATATTCCATGTTTTCTCCCAGTCAGCTAAGTGTATGTTGTGGCCTACGTTTTTTGCCCATGCTATCATGGGTTCCTTGACAATTTCCTCCATTTTATCGAATTCCAGCAGATATTTATATAGTTTTGATATTATTTTTTCGTCCGGGCCAATCAAAATTTTATCCAGTTTTTGCATTTCCATTTCTATACCCATACCCTCAGTATCTTTTTTGTGTCGAGTTTTTAATTGTAAGTAAGTCAACCAATCAATATTTATATTTTGTTCCGCCAATTGTTCTCTACTTTTTAATTTCCCTGTCAGATCTAATATATCGCTATATTTTGCTGCTTTGGTTATATCAATTAGGTTGGGGTAGGTCATGGCTTCTATAATTGAAAGCCATTTGGGGATTTTCATGTAGTTCTTCTTTTTGATTTCATACCATGTTTTTAACAAAGATTTTCTAATTAGGTGTTGGTTGAAGCTAAGTTGTGGCTTAGTTTCATCTCTCCATATGTAAGCATGCCATCCCATTTGTAGGTCGTGGCCCTCTAGTGTTAGTATTCTTTTGTTAGTTAAGTTTATCCATTCTTTTATCCACGCCAAGGATGCTGCTTTGTAGTAAAGTTTCCAGTCAGGGAGCCCTAGACCACCTCTGCTCTTATCATCCTGTAAATTCGCTAATTTGATTCTTGGCTTTTTGTTTTGCCATATAAATTTAGATATAATTTTATTCAAATTAGTAAAAAATTTAGTCTCTAATTTGATCGGAACTGTTTGGAATAGGTATAAAAATTTTGGCAGTATACTCATTTTAATTGCAGCTATACGCCCTAATAATGATAACTGTAATTTTTTCCATTTTTCTAATTCTAATCTTGTTTGGTTTACTAATTTGTCATAATTGTCTTTTTTAATAGATGAACATCTATTTGTTAGTATTATCCCTAGATGTTTAATTGTTTTGGTTGTTTGTAAGCCTAATTTCTCTTCCAATTCATCTTTTTGTTTTATTGTCATATTTTTTGTTAATAGTTTAGTTTTTTGTTTATTGATTTTCAATCCTGCCAATTCTCCGTATTCCTCTATCTCTTTAATCAGTTTTTGCCCTGTTTCAATTGGTTCTTCTATAAAGAATACGAGATCATCGGCAAATGCCTGTAATTTATACTCCTGGTTTCTAATCTTTGTTCCCTTAATATCCTTATTATTTCGAATTTTGTTTAGTAATGTTTCCAATGTTAAGATAAAGAGCAGAGGTGACATCGGACATCCCTGATGTACTCCTTTAAAGATCCGGAATGATTGTGTCATATCCCCATTTATCATAATCTTGGCTGACTGGGAGGTGTAGATTGTTTCTATAATTTTTTCAAATTTGTCGCCAAATTTCATCTCTTTGATCAAACCTATCATATACTGCCAATTTACGTTGTCGAACGCTTTTTGCGCATCCAGGAAAGCTAGGGCGACCTGCTTTTCTGGATGCGCTTCGTAATATTCCAATATATTTAAGACGATTCTTGTATTGTTTTTTATCTGCCGCATTGGTAAAAATCCATTTTGATCCGAATAGATAATTTTATTTAGTATTTTTTTGGTTCTTTCTGCCATAATTGTCATAAAAATTTTATAATCTGTGTTCAACAACGAAATTGGTCTGTAGTTTTGTATATGATTTTTCTCGGTACCTTCTTTCATGATCGTGGTGATATATGTTTCCCTCCACGTATTTGGTATCCTAGCTCCTGTTAGTGCTTCATTATATAGCTCTAATAGAGTATCCTCTAGTATTGTACTCATTTTTTTGTAATATTCCCCTGGAAATCCATCCGGTCCTGGTGTTTTATTGTTGTTTTGTTTTTGAATTGCATTTTGAATTTCTTGTATTGTAATATCCCTGTTTAACATTTCCTTATCAATTTCCTCTATTTGCGGCATACTAATTTCCTTTAAATATTCTTTTATTTTATTTAGTTCCACTGGGTCCTGTCTGTATAAGTCTCTATAGTATTCTGTTGCAATTTCTTTTATTTTTTCGTCTGAGTGTTGTATTTCCCCATTTGTGTCTATCAGTTGATTTATAATTCTATTGCTTTTTTCCTTTTTAATTTTATAAGCTAGCCATCTACCGGGTTTATTTGCTGTTTCAAAGAATGTTTGTTTTGTAAGCCTAATATCCTTCAAATATTCCTGTTGTTCAATTAAATTCAATTTATGTCTCGTTTCCATTAATAATTTATGTGTATTCTCTTCCTTTGGTTCTTTTTGCAGTCTTTTTTCTAACTGCTGAATATCCTTTATTTTTTCATTGTATTCCTGCCATTTTTCTCTATTTTTCTTTGCCATATAGGCAATTGTAATTCCCCTTATATATGCTTTTAATGTATCCCATAAGTTTTGTATGGTTGTAGGCTGTTTCTTATTCTCTTTCATAAATAATTTTATTTCTTTGGTAATTGTTTGTATGTATTCATCTTCTTGGAGTATTTTTGTGTTCAAAGTCCATCTCCTTATTCCTTTCTTTTTCCCTTTCCATATTACTATTAAGGGGCTATGGTCTGCCCATATGTTTGGGGCTATCTCCACCGACGCTATGTTCTTGCATATTTCTTTATTTGTCCAGACCATGTCTATTCTTGAAAAGGATTGGTGTGGTATTGAATGAAATGTATATTGTTTGTCTTTAGGGTGCAATAATCGCCATGTATCTGTCAAATTCAACTCCTCTATCATGTCCTTGAATGTAGTTGGTAGTGTATTTTTGTTATTTTTTTTGTTTTTCCCTGTTATGTAGTCTCTTTTTGGATCTATTATACCATTAAAATCCCCTATTAAACATATATTTTTATATTTAGTTGTCATTAATTTCTCATGTATCTTTTGATAGAAGTTTTTTTTGCTTTTGATTGGGTGCGTATATATTTACTAATAATATTTTTTCTCCCCCTATTTCAATTTCCACCATTATATATCTTCCTTTGGAGTCTACTTTTATTTCTTTAGACTCAATCTCTTTTTGTACATATATTACTACACCTTTCTTTTTTTTCTCCCCTAATGATGCATATAATTTCCCTAGTTTTGGATATTCCAGATATTTTTTATGTACTTGTTTGATATGGACTTCTTGTAAACATATTACTTCTGCTTTTTGTTTAACTAATTTTGAAAATATTTTCCTTCTTTTTTGTGCATTGTTTAATCCATTAATGTTTAATGATATAAGTTTTGTTTCCTTTAACGTTTCCGGTTTTGTTTATAAAGTGTTTTTCTAACTATTTACTTTTCGCTTCTGCTGCTGTTTGTGTCCTTGTTTTAATTCTCTCTACTTTTTTATTTAAATCTTCAGTCTCTTCAATTCCCTCCCTCTGTACCTCTTCTTCAATCTCCTGCTCTTCTTCTTCACTTGCCCCATCCACTTTTCCTTCACTTTCCATCTCTTTCTCCATACCAGCAAGTTGTTCATATACCTCCTGTGCTCTTTCTATGGTATCCACCTTTACTTTTCGTCCTTCCAAGTTTATTATCATCCCCTCCGGAATGAGCCATCTGAATATAATGTTCTTTTTATTTAACAATGTTGCTAGTGGCTTATAGTCTCTTCTATGTTCCCTAACCCTTCTTGGGACTTGTTTCAAGATGTTTATTTCTCTCCCTTTGTATGTTAATGTCCCCCCTCTCGTGGCTAAGTAAACGTTGTCTCTTGTTTTCTTTCTGGCAAACCTTATATGTATTTCTTTCAGCAGGCGGTGGCGTCTAGCGTAGTTGGTTTGTATCCTGTACACTTCGTCTATTTCATTTCTGGTATCTGTTTTGTCTTGCTGTAGAATTTCTGCTACCACCCCTGCCATCACATCTCCCAAGTCTTCCTCCTTATTCTCTGGAATATTTTGTATTCTTAAGAAATAAGATGATCTATCCATTTCGAGATGGATTAGTGAGGACTCCAGCTCTCTATTTATTTCTGTCACTCTCTGGTCTACCTTCTCAATTTTATTTTCATTTTGTTCCGTTTTTTTTTCCACACCATTAATACGTTGTTCATTTTTTTGTATCGCCTCCTGTATCATCTCCATTCTATTGTCCAATCTTAAAATATCTGATTTTAGTTCGGTATGATTTTGCGTAATCAATTCCTGTAATTTAAGCATTGTTTCCTGAACCACGTTTAGTGTACTGTTCATATTCTGCATAAGGGATGTGCCCCCTTTTTCTACTGGTAACATGTCGTCTATCTGCCTTTGAGTGACTGGTGATGCTGCACTTGCAGCTCCAGCTTGTGCTGTTTTCTTCCCTCCCTTCATGGGCATATTTGTTGTATTACTTGTCATTTCCTTTAAGATTGATTTTTGTTGTTCTAAAATTTTGTAGATCCTCTCCCAGATTACCATATAACAATCTTTTACCCTGTTGTATTATTTAGTTCTCTATCAATCCTGTATGTTTTATCAATTACTGATATAGTTCTCTATGTTCTTAAATGTACCAATTATCCAAAAATTCTATATAAATATATCTATAAATAATCTATGTTACTATAGTACTTATATTAATAACTAATTAAATATTTTAGATACGTTAAAGAGTTATACAGTAGAATATCACAATATATCAATAGTTTTCCTTATAAAATTTTAACCAATCTAATTATAGTTATGATTACAATTTATATATTTCTATTAATGTTCAAAGTATCCCCTATAGACTTTACAATTCAATCAATATATATCCCTATTTGTTTTAAATCGATCCTTAAAAATATTATTTCAAAATAAATACATATATTATTTAAGTTACAGTTAAAATTAAAAATATTACATTTATAGACACTAAAGGTTTTCCCTTTTTTACAATCTATAAATAGGAAGAGGAGAGGGTAGAGGATTTAATTATAGCAGGATATTTAGTGAAAAGTAAAATAGTAAAATAGGTGATAAAAATAAAATAAGTGTTCAAAGGTGAAAAATAGAAAAAAGTTATATAATATAGTTCTTTTTAAGCGGTACCAGTTTCAGTTGGTATTAAGTGGATCTCAGCAATCCTGTAAGTGTTTTAGAGGTCTTGATTTCCTTGGATTCTGCAATCAGATGTTTCCTTCTGGCCTCAATAATAGAGATCGTTCCGTTCAAAATTGCCAAGTCATCCACCATGTGCTGTTTCTCCGCTCCCGTCTCTGATCTCTCATCTGGTGTTGAATCTCCAGTTTCTCTGGTCTGCTGTCTCTCAGCAGGTAATCCTCCGATAACAAAAAAGTACTATTGCACGTCCTCCACAGGGGCTCAATTTAGCTCTTTTGTTATGTTTATTCACAGTGCTGTTTCCTCCTTAGAGTCCTGTCCTTCTGCTCATTCTTTGTTTTCGCCGCTGATTTTCTCATAGAGCTCCTTAATTGCCCTGTCCTTGTGGTCAGATCTCCCTCTTTATAAATCCAAAGTTTTCGTGAGAGTTAGGTTTGGTATTCCAGGTGTGATCCGCTATTATTTTTGCTTCCTTTTCTTATGTGGTGCTTTGAGGCTTCGGGTCCGCCATACTTCAAAGAGCAGAGACGGACGCTTTCATTTCGGATAGTGAGGATGCCCTCCGCCCCAGCGGGCGAACGCCTTCGCCCCGCTGTTGCCTGGGATGTCCCTCTTGTCCACCAAGTCCTACAAACTTCGATGCCCCGAAAGGTCTCCAAAAACAAAAGAAGAAAGCAGCCTCTGAGGACGGAGATCGTCCCTTTACAGCTGCTTCACCCCACGTCACCACAGGAAGTCAATCATTCTTCCTTTCAAATTATCATATAAACCTTCTTTCAACCCTCTTACTCTGATAGCGAATTGCGTTCTTCTAAACTGTGACATCAACACCTCTGTTTCAAAATTTGCAATATCTTTTTAAAATTTATTTATATATTCCACCGAGGTTGCCAACGCTTGTTTATTTGTTTCAATACAATCCTCCAAAAAATCAACATTTGTTGCTAAGCCTTTGCAAACCTCTAACATGTCCATCCGTAACTGCTTTTCCATATTCTTTAAAGCGTCCTGCATTTTTTTCTATTTCAGTAATTTTTTGATTAAATTCCAAAATTAAGTCTTGTTTCATAATCTTTAAAGTATTTAATAAATTTTCCGATGTCAAAACTTGTGGAGGTGTTGGTTCAGTAGCAAGTTGCATTTTAGAAGTACAAGCAGAGGGATAAATAGGCCTTTTATTCAAGGCAATCATTCCATACTTTGAAGCCATTGTTATAGTTCCAAAAAATTACACTGAAAACGCCAAATCACTATCAGTTGTTATAATCCAAGATTGAGAATCAAAAATAAAAACCAGTTTTCAAGTTCAAAAATTTCCCAAAGTCCAAAGACCACAAACAAAACAAAAATAACTTTCACTTCTTCTTTATTATAATTCCAAAGAAGTGCAAAGGAGGGCCAAATCTGTAAAAAGAAAAAAAAATCTTGCAATTTCCAGGGCAAATAGTCTTTTATAATTTATTTATTTTAGTAAAATTATCAGTTACTGTTATAATCCAAAGTCACGGAGCAGAGAATAAAAATCAGTTTTCAAAATTTCCACAAGAAAAAAGCCAGGAAAAAAAAAAAACAATCTTTCCAAACTTGAAACCATTTTTATATTTCCAGAGAAGTATAGAAAAAAGCCATAACTCTAAATGAAATTCTTTCCAATGTAAAGGATAGAGAGTTTTTTACTTTCCAAAATCAGGAGATAGAGAAAAAAAAAATCAGTCTTCAAAGTTATAATTTTCCATAAGAAAAAGAGCCACAAACAAACAAAGCAAAAATCACCTTCACTTCTCTTCCCAACTTTTTCAAAACGCCTTAAAAAGCCAGATCTCTAAAAAAAATACTTTCCACTTTCAAAGGCAAATAATCCTTATTTTTTTTTAAAAAAAATTTATCAGTTATCAGAGAATATAAGGACAGCCAGTTTTCAGTTTTCAGAACAAAGAGTTTCCATAAGAAAAAAAAACCACAAGCAAAACGGAAATCACTTTCACTTCTCCTCCTTCAAACGCCATATTGTTGCATGTTAAATGTTACTTTGTTTCTTTGAATAGAAGTTAGCCAAGGGTTTAAAAAAGGGGGGAAAAATCCATACTTGCCCAGCAAAGCCCCTGGTTCTCTCTGTCTGCCTCTTTAGATGCACAAAAAAAATGTTTTATAAATCCTCTTCTAGAAGCAGCGGCGGCTTCGGCGTCTTGCTCCGCAAGAGCGGAGATTTCCAGGCTCCCGGAGCTGGGGGCAGGCTACCTGGGGAGCCTTCCCTTCGCGCCCCTGGATGGCTCCTAGGGCACTAGGGGGGCTCTACCCCACCTGCCACGCTCTCCTCTCTCCCCTATGTCCGGGGCAGAGAGATTCCAAGCTGCCAGACAGCTGTTCTGGCGGCTTGGCAGGGAGTCGGAAAGGCGCCCTGAAAAAGTCTTGAGCCCAGTTCTCTTCAGCATTTACAATTAGTAATTTGATGAAGACATAGAAGAAATTTGAACAAGCCTGAAAGATAAATGTAATGAATGACAGCTCTAATGACTTTTTTTTGGGGGGGGGGTAAATGCACGATGATAGAAATATCAGTGACAGGACAAATATAATTAAGTAACGTCTCATTGTGGATCTATTAATAATGGACAATCTGTTGCAATTAAATAATGTAGGAAAATATGGTACAGTATTCGAATTTAATTCAAAAGTGAACTCTTTTGATCTATATGTTTTTTATTTTGAAAAAATTCCCCCCAAAGGAATTAATGATAAATACTTAAATCATATTTTATTATTAACTTGTCTATGTTTTGTCACAAAGTAGAAACAAACACAAAAATATCTAAAACAGTCTAAACTACAAAGCTACACATTTTAGCTGGAAAAAAGCACCACTTTACTTGTATGTGTAATATGCACATGTTTATGTGCATGTATATGGTGTGTGTGTGTGTGTGTGTGTGTGTGTGTGTGTGTGTGTGTGTGTGTGTTGGAGGCAGATTGATGCAATGGTTAAGGCATCAGGCTAGAAACCAGGAGACTGTGAGTTGTGGTCCTGCTTCAGATGGTAACCAGATGGGTTACACTGGGCCAGTCACTTTGTCTCAGCCCTAGGAATGAGGCAATGGCAAACCACTTCTGAAAAACCTTGCCTACAAAAATGGCAGTCTCCTTGTACATGTTTGATTGGGAGAAATACATATGCTAATGATAGTAAATTATTATTAAAATCCCCCACTGAGAGATAGGGAGAAAGTAATTAAATCTATGTGCGCGCGCACACACACACACACACACACACACACACACACACACACACACACACACACACACACACCTACACACAGGTACACAGAGGAGAAATATAAAGACAACACTGAAATTCTATTACACAGAGTTGCTTCTCAGATTTTTACTTAAAATGGAAACATATAAAGTGGTCCCCAGCAAAAACTGGATAAAATTTTGATTGGCCCAGACGAAAAAATAATATCAAAACTATATAAATATCTGCTGGAATTTGATAAAATGGAGGAAATTGTCAAATAACCCATGATAGCATGGGCAAAAAACGTAGGTCACAACATACACTTGGCTGACTGGGAGAGAACATGGAATATAAACTGCAAAATAACTAAGTCAACAGCATACAAAGAGAATTATTATAAAATGTTTTATAGATGGCATTTAGCTCCATCAAGATTGGCCAAAATATACCCAAAAATGAATTCGGCTTGCTGGAAATGTAAAAAAGACGTAGGTACCTTCTTTCATGCGTGGTGGTTGTGTCCCGAAGCAAAGGGCTATTGGAAAAAGGTGCATGTTTGGTTACAAGAAATTACAGAGAGAACAATGGAATTCACCCCAGAATTTTTCCTGCTGGGGATAATGGAAAAACAACATCCAAAAAACATACAATATTTAATACTACATATTACAACTGTGGCAAGAATAACATATGCACAATATTGGAAAGACAATCAAACCCCACCAGAAAATATACTAATGGACAAAATATATAGATGTGCTGAAATGGACATGCTGACTATTCAACTCAAAGGATAATGCAACTCAGAATACTACAAAACATGGACTAGATCAGTGGTTCCCAAAGGGGGCTGTACCGCCCCCCAGGGGGTGGTGAGAACCCTTAGGGGGGTGGTGAGAGGTAAGGGTGGCGACAGGGGGGCGGTGAGAGGGTCCAGGGGGGCGGTAGGTGGTTCGCTGGTCCTGTCCCCGTGCTGCCACCCATGTCCACCCAATTGCCCACTGCCGCTTTTCCCGCCACTCTTTTCCCGGCGGGGACTGGGCAGGCCGCGAGACGGACATCTTACTGGACATTTAACAGCTCCGTGTGTCTGTCGTCTGGTCTCTTTGCAATAGTCTCCAACCTTGGCAACTTTAAGACTTGTGGACTTCAACTCCCAGCAAAGCTGGCTGAGGAATTCTGGGAGTTGAAGTCCACAAGTCTTAAAGTTGCCAAGGTTGGAGACCCCTGGAAAGCTTGCAAAATACAGAAACTCTTCTCGCGAGGGTGAGCAATTAACAATTTGCAGCGAGAAGAGTTTCTGTATTTTGCAAGCTTTTTTCCCTAGAGACTAGCCGACAGAAACACGGAGCTGTTAAACCTGTAAGACATGGGATTGGCGGGGGAGATCGGGAACAGTTGCCCGCCAGTGTTTCTGCCGCCTTCGCCTGCCTCCCTTTCCTTTCCTTTCCTTTCCTTTCCTTTCCTTTCCTTTCCTTTCCTTTCCTTTCCTTTCCTTTCCTTTCCTTTCCTTTCCTTTCCTTCCTTCCTTCCTTTCCTTCCCGTTTTCCTTCCTACTTCCCTTCCCTTCTCTTCCTTCCCTCTTTTTCCTTCCTCCGTTCCTTCCCTTCCCTTTCCTTCCTTCCTTCTGTCTCTTTCCCTTCCTTCCCTCCTTCCCTTTCCTTCCCCCTCCTTTTCCTTCCTACTTTCCTTCCTTCCCTTTCCTTCCCCCCTTTTTCCTTCCTTGTTCCCTTCCCTTCCCTTCCTTCCTCCTTCCCTTCCTTTTCCTTCCTCCCTCTCCTTTTCACTTTTAATTTCCCTCCCTCTCTTTCCTTCCTACTTTCTTTCCTCCCTCCCTCCCTCCTTTCTTCCCTCCCTCCCTTCCTTCCTCCTTCCATTTCCTTCCCTCTCATTCCTTCCTTTTCTTTCTCTTTCCTTTCCTTTCTTTTCCTTCCTTTCTTCCCTCCCTCCCTCTATTTTTCTCTCCCAAACAACCCCAAGTTAAATCCTTCCCTTGGCCATTGTGAGTACATGTGTGTCTCATCTTCTAAATATCATAAGTCCCCACCCCACCCCAAACACCTAATACCATCCCCTTCTCCATCCCACTGATGATCCCAGGTGCCCAGCCTCCTGCGCCCCCCCCTGAAAACTCTCCGCATGCCCGTCTCACGATGTGGCCTTCGGCCTCGCCTCCTCTGCCCACCTAACACACTACTCTCGTTCGTCCCTGCGATGCCATCTTCCCCTGTCCCCGGATGGATAGCAATTTAGGCAGGCACGACACACCACCAGGTGAGGAGGGGGCTTTCTAGCTGTGCCTGCTGGGTACAGGCGTCCCCCCCTCCACCTGGCCTCTGTGCCAAGGAAGGCAATTCAGAGGGTGCCAGCGCTTCCCACGGGGGAGGGGGTGTATTTCCAGGAAGCCCCTTGAATGTGCCAGTGTGGAGGGGGGGGAGAAGACCCTCCCCCATGTGCATCTGTCCCACCCACCCCCTCCATTGACCACTTCTGCAGTTTTCTTTCCTTTCCAGGCTCTGTTTGGTCATCCAGTTGAGCCAGCCTTGGCGAGGAACCAAAATGGCTTGTGTGTTTGTTTGTTTGTTTTTGCAACCAAATACAAACCATGTTTGGGGGAACCAGTTTCAAAACCTCCCAGTTTCCCAAACCTGGACGTTTTCGGCCATGCACGCACACACACACTCACATACACCCAGTGGCTCAATGTGGGATAGATTTCCCACCCACCTCCAGCCCCTCTTTTCAAACATGCCCCTCTTCCTCGCAGACAGAAGCACATTTTAAATTGCCATAGGCAGAGCCCAGAGGAGGCAATGTAGTCCCGCAGTGTGTGCGATACACACACACACACACACACACACACACACACACACACACACACACACACATATATATAGAGAGAGAAAATAAGGAAAGGAAAAAGGAAGGAAGGAAAGGAAGAATGAAAGAAAGAAAGGCGAAGGTTGTTGAGAGTGTGGTCGCACGACTGTTTCCCCAGTACTTGGAGGAATCATCATACCTAGATCCGTTCCAGTCAGGTTTCAGGGCCGGGCATAGCACGGAAACGGCATTGGTCGCATTGGTTGATGATCTCTGGAGGGCTCGGGACAGGGGTTGTTCCTCTGTCCTGGTCCTATTAGACCTCTCAGCGGCTTTTGATACCATCGACCATGGTATCATGCTGCACCGGCTGGAAGAGTTAGGGATAGGGGGCACCGTTTTTCGTTAGTTCTCCTCCTTTCTCTCCAACCGGTCGCAGTTTGTATTGGCAGGGGGGCAGAGGTCATCCTCGAGGCCTCTTACATATGGAGTGCCCCAGGGGTCGATTCTCTCGCCCCTTCTGTTCAACATCTATGTGAAGCCGCTGGGTGAGATCATCCGTGGCTTTGGGGTGAAGTACCATCAGTACGCCGATGATACACAGCTGTACATTTCCACCCCAGGCCACCCCAATGATGCCCTTGAAGTGATGTCCCGGTGCCTGGAAGCTGTGCGGATCTGGATGGGGAGAAACCGACTCAGGCTCAACCCTTCCAAGACGGAGTGGCTGTGGTTCCCAGCGTCTCGATATAGTCAGATGATTCCATCTCTGACTATCGGGGGCGAGTCTCTAGCCCCCGCCGAAAGGGCTCGCAATCTGGGTGTCCTCCTGGATCCACAGCTGTCCTTAGAGGACCATCTGACAGCTGTGACCAGGGCGGCCTTTTATCAGGTCCGCCTGATACGCCAGTTGCGGCCCTTTCTGGATCGGGATTCCCTGTGCACAGTCACCCATGCCCTGGTCACGTCGCGTCTGGACTACTGTAATGCTCTCTACATGGGGCTCCCCATGAAGAGCACCCGGAGGCTCCAACTGATCCAGAATGTGGCCACGCGGGTGGTTTCGGGGGCTAATTGGCGCTCCCATATAACACCCCTCCTGCGCGAGCTGCACTGGCTTCCGGTGGTCTACCGGGTGCGCTTCAAGGTGCTTGTTACTATCTTTAAAGCGCTCCATGGCATTGGACCTAGGTATCTCTGTGACCGCCTGCTGGCACAAACTGCCTCCCATCGACCAGTGCGCTCCCACAGAGAGGGCCTCCTCGGGGTGCCATCAGCCAAGCAGTGTAGGCTGGTGGCACCCAGGGGGAGGGCCTTCTCTGTGGGAGCACCCACCCTCTGGAATCAGCTCCCTCCAGATTTAAGAACAATTCACGACCTGTCCACCTTCCGCCGTGCCCTCAAGACGCATTATTTTTATCAAGCCGGGCTGGCGTGAAAAAGGTTTTGGGGTTTTTAAAATTTTAAGATTTTACTAAATTTTAATTGTATTAAATTAGGGCCATATTGAATATTTTATTTTAAATGTATTTTAATGTTTTTTACTTGGCTTAAATGTATTTTAATGTTTTTTACTTGGCTATTCACGGCCCTGAGTCCCCTGGAGAAGGGCGGTATATAAATTTAATAAATAAATAAATAAATAAAAAAAGAAAGAAAGAAAGAAAGAAAGAAAGAAAGAAAGAAAGATGGTAGGTAGGTAGGAAGGAAGACAGAAAGAAAGAAAAAGATGGTAGGAAGGAAGGAAGACAGACAGAAAAAGAAAGGAGGGAAGGGAGGGAAGAAGGAAAGAAAAAGGAAAGAAAGATGGTAGGAAGGAAGGAAGACAGAAAGAAAGAAAGAAAAAAGATGGTAGGAAGGAAGGAAGACAGACAGACAGACAGAAAAAGAAAGGAGGGAGGGAAGGGAAGGGAGGGATGTAGCAAAGAAAAAGGAAAGAAAGAAAGAAAAAGAAA
Organism: Diadophis punctatus similis; assembly: GCA_023053685.1. Lineage (NCBI taxonomy): Eukaryota > Metazoa > Chordata > Lepidosauria > Squamata > Dipsadidae > Diadophis > Diadophis punctatus. The sequence continues at coordinate 369,942 of JALIGW010000148.1, read as the reverse complement.
GAAAGAAAGATGGTAGGTAGGAATGTAGACAGAAAGAAAGAAAAATATGGTAGGAAGGAAGGAAGGCAGTCAAAAAGAAAAGAGGGAAGGGAAGGGAGGGAAGAAGGAAAGAAAAAGGAAAGAAAGAGGGAGGGAGGGAGGGAGGGAGGGAGGAAGACAGAAAGAAAGAAAGAAGAAAGAAAGAAAGAAAGAAGAAAGGAAAGAAAGAAAGAGATGGAAGGAAGAAAGAAAGAAAGAAAGATGGTAGGAAGGAAGGAAGACAGAAAGAAAGAAAAAGAAAGAAAGAAGGGGAAGGGAGGAAAGAAAGAAAGAGAAAAAGAAAGAAAGAAAGAAAGAAAGAAAGAAAGAAAGAAAGAAAGAAAGAAAGAAAGAAAGAAAGAAAGAAAGAATTATGACCACAATTGAGCATAACATTTTGGTTGCTAAGCAAGAGCGTTGTTAACTGAGTTTCACCACATTTTACAAGTTGGCCATGCCCACCCAGTCACCTGACCACTAAGCCACGCCCACCTGAGGGGGTGGGGTGAGGGCGGTGAGGATGAGTTTGTAGCACCAAGGGGGCGGTGGACTGAAAAAGTTTGGGAACCACTGGACTAGATGGTACAACTGGACTAAAAAAAGAGAGGAAAGACTGTGTGACAACGTGAGAAGAAAATGAAGACAGAAGAGACTGTAAATTTATGATTTAATGTGCATAATTGAGATATAACAATGTTGTAAAAACAGGTGTAGATCTGTATCAAAATATTCAGATGTTTAATGAAGAAAAATAATAATAATAAATTACTAAAGTGGTCTCCAGCAACATTCTTTCAAAAAGTCTTTCTGAGATGATGCTGTCAGGAGGAGGAGGTGAGGAGGAGAAGGAGGAGGAGAAGGAGGAGGAGGAAGAGGAGGAGGAGGAGGAGGAGGAGGAGGAGGAGGAGGGGAGGAGGAGGAGGAGGAGGAGGAGGAGGAGGAGGAGGAGGAGGAGGAATTAAACAGAAACATACCTGCATCCTGGACTTCAGAAGAATGGATTTGATGCACCCTGAGGGAAAGAAGGTTGGATCTCATTATTTGAAATCCTGAAAGAGAAAGATACCCTGGAAGGATGGGAAATTCTGTTAAAGAAGATAATGACAAGACAGTCACAAAATACATCACATGAAAAAAAAAAAGGATGGGGGGATGGGAACAATTTTAAAAAGCCAGTATGGATAGATGCTAATTTCTTTAAAATGCTGGTGATAAAAAGGGGCATCTACAGAAAAAGGGAGAAGAATGCAAGACAGTCCCCAGAAAGCTAGAAAACAGCTGCGTTTTTATTGTGCTGTTGAACTTTATGCAAGGGAGTCTTTTGAAGTTCTACACTAGATAGAACTAATATATTACCAACTGATTTAAGAAAAAGAATGCTTGAAAAACATGGCTTTGGAAGAATGTATATATTGGGCCAAATGCATACATTTTAAATTATTCAGGAGAATAGATTTATGGATGTTCATACAAAGTTTAAAAAAAATTAGACAATTGCAGAATAGAATTGAGAGGAATAGGAAATAGAAGATCTGTCTCTCTCAACAACTCTAGTTTTCAACCCAGTTAACAAATATCACAAATATCAATTACTTTAGCTCTCATTTGAGTCCTTCTTTCCGCAATGCTCCTGTAATGATTGTCTAAACCAATTACACTTACGGTAATCCTTAAGGGTAGCAGTCTTAAATTCAATAATTTCATACAATAAGGTCTGAAGTAAAACACAGGGAGAATGCAAATGTTGTATTCCAACAGAAATAGCCAAAGCCTAACTCCGGTCCACAGGGGAAGTCAGAGAGAGCTGTCCTAGGAAGACAAAGGCAGGATGGTGACTTTTCAAAGTGAGCAAACTCACAAACCAAAAGTAGGTAGAATGAGAGATAAAACTGGAAGACATAATACATTTGCAACTACATACCACATGTTTTCAGCAATGAGGATCATTGTAAGATAATTTGATGACAATGGGTCTGAAGGCTAAATTGTAGGATGAACAGGTAAGGAAGCTAGGTATGTTTATAGGAACCAATCTGGCTCAGTCACCAGGACAAGAGGTTTAGCCTTCCGAACTGTCAGACTTGTGCTGGAGCCCATCCTCGGAGAACTTCTCTCTACCGGAAGCAGGGGTGGGTTCCACTTACCTTCGCCACCGGTTCGCATTGCGACATTTCGCGCACGCGCGCTCACTCTGCTCATGCGCATGTGCGCATTCCTTCATGTGATTTGGCTTGCGTGCATGCTAAGAAGCAGGAATGAGCCCAAAACACAGCTGAGGAGCTCATCAGCTGTGCTTCGGGTGAAGAAATAAAGGTCAGAATTCACCTGTGGGCGGGCGGGCCCTTTTTCAAGCCACGGAAGGGGGAAAATTCGCACAAAATCCCCCCCCCCAAAGGATGGTGGCGCGCACGGAACAGCACTGACAGTGACGTCCAGGGGCAGGTTCCTAATTTTTTTACTGCCACTCCGTGGGCGTGGCTTATTTTGTGGGTGTGGCTTGCCAGCCATGTGACCGGGTAGGCGTGGCTTCTCAGACTGCTGAAGGGAGGGGAACTGAGATAGGTCCTGCTGCCCATTCCCCCTCCCCTCAGCAGCTTGAGAAGCCTCGAACGTGCGAAAATGCCTAGGATCATCACCGCGCATTCGTGGCTTCTCGGACTGCTGAAGGGAGGGGAATGGAGATAGCTCCTGACGCCCATTCTTTCAGCGTCTCACGCGCTCCCTCAACCATCCTCCCCTGCTTGGACTCACTGTGGGGTAGGAAGGCAGCGCATGAGCAGTGCCGGAAACTCGGCTTCTGGGCATGCACAGAAGAAATTTTTTAAAAAAATTAATTTTTTTTAAAAAAATGGCGGCGCCTAGGCACCGGCAACGACCGCACCGGTACTGTGATGTCACCAGCTGGCCGCTACCGGTGCTATAGAGTGGACCGCACTGGTAGGAACCCACCACTGGTGACGTCACCAGCGGGTCGCTACTGGTTCGGGCGATCTGGTCCAAACCGGGAGGAACCCACCCCTGACCGAAAGACATTCAGCACAAGTCCAATAGCTCAGAAGACTAAATCTCTGGTCCCAATCACTGATCCAGATTGGATCCTGCAATCTATCCTGGGACATTTATATTTGCTTTCATTCATAGGTATGTTTAGAGAAGACTTAGGGGAGACATGATAGCCATCTTCCAATACTTGAAGGGATGCCACAGGGAAAAGGGCATCAATTTATTCTCCAAATCACCCGAGGGAAGCACAAGAAGCAATGGGTGGAAGCTCATCAAGATGGAGATCCAGCTTGGAGTTGAGGAATTTCCTGACAGTGGCAACGATCAATGGAATAGCTTGCCTCCTGAAGTTGTGACTGCTGAATCGCTGGAGGTTAAAAAAAAAAAGGTTAGACAATTTGTCCGGGATGGCATAAGGACTCCCTCCTTGGGCAGGAGGTTGGACTACAACCCCTCCAAGGTCCTATCAAGCCCTGTAATTTTATAATTTCCATTCTATATTAATTGGTATTGAGATACATGTAGTATCTCAATACTGACCTTTTTATCCCTGATGCAGCAGTCAATATGTATTCATACATGTGTGACTCCCCTGCACAGTTCTATACATAACGTGCAATAGGGCAATGTCTGAACCTAGTTCTCAAAGGGCTAATACGCGATTATTTCAAGACTATTATTTTAATTTGGTCTGCATTAATATTTTCTTGGCATTCCTGAGTGCAAGTCTTTTATATATTTTACTCTGACCTTAGACGAAAAGAATAATCAGCAGAATGAAGGTGGGATAAAATTTTTATGAATGCTTTAGTGAAGTCATTGGAAGGTCTGCCATCCTTCAGTGGAAGAAAGACTCAGCTCTGAATATGCAAGCAAGGCTCTCCAATCTGAAATGGATGGGAATCTGGGGAAATGTGGTCCATAAATTCAGCCAGCCCCAGGTTGCTTCATCTTGCACAAGCAGTATTTATGCAGCAAATATCCATTGATCTTTCTGACCTTGGCAGCAATTATTTTTCTGTAGAACCAGCTGTTCTTGAACAATTCATGCAATTCATATTCACTTTTCTTCCATCATAAATAATATGAGTAGCACAAAGAAGATAATCCTGGAGGTCAACTTTGTCTTTCAAATTGATCTCCTAATCCCTTCTTGGGTTTTTTTTTTTTTTTGAAGAAAATCTTTTCTTCATAAATCATGACCATACTAGAAATACTGTTAGGTCCCCCCCCCCAAGTTCAGATTTCTTCCTCAAGGAGTTATTTGGGGAGATGGGAGTAATTCTGATTATCTGGATGACTGCTTGATGCTTTTAGTCACTGAATTGTCCCAGAAGATATTGAAAGTCTGCATAAGTTTCAGAATCCAATTGGACCTGAAATGCTAAGTGGTTCCTTTCATAGTTACCACCATTTTGTCTCTATCTGATCATGAGTATCCTTATAATAGCATGGCAAGACATGAAAGACGCCCTGGTCAACCACTGCGCCCAGCCCATCTCCAACTGTCTCGACTCTTGTCCTGCTATTTGGAGCAAGATTAAGGTGACCAGATTTTAATATTTGTAAAGTGGGACACCATTGACATGGGGGGGGGGAGTTTTTAGGGGAGCAAGACAGGAGGGGTCCATCTCTCTTATCCTGCAGCTTTGTGCACCCCCCAAACACCCCCCCTTCATCGCAGCCCTTACCGCTGCCATGGCCGGGGCTCGCCTCTGTTGCGTCTGGCCCGGAGAGGGACAGCGGCAGGAGAAGCAAGAAAGCAAATCGCGGCTGTGGTGCTTCGGGAGGGCGGGTGGTGAGGGTTCTTCATAGCTGAGTGCTGCCTCCATTGCAGAAGCCGCCACCAGCCAGCCGGGCAGCAGCCCTCCGTGTGGGGAGATGGCCAGGCATGCGCTTGGAAGAGGCTGCCACTCTCACTGCCCACTTTCTTCCTTCTCCCGCCGTGAAACAAAAGTGAACTGCGGCAGCGCTGCTTCGGGAGGGCAGGCGGACATCTGCAGCCAGGCAGGGAGGGAGAGCAGCGAGAGCGGCGGCCCTTTCCAAGTGCAGGCCTGGCCCTATACCCGCCCAGGGGGCTGCCACCCACCCGGCCACCAGCAGCTTCTGCGCCGCACTTGTAGTCGCGTGGCCGGCCGGATTAACAGGTGTGCTGGGGATGCCTTGCCCGCCGCCTCTGTGCACTGCACTTGGCAGGGGCCACTGCCCCTCTCACTGCCCTCCCTCCCTGTCTGGCAGGAGGAGGCAGGCGAGGCAGCAGGCAGAAGGGTGTGCAGGGCTCGGCTCGGCTGCTGAGCATGTGGGGCACCCGCCCCAGCTCTCGGGCTGCTTCCCACTTTGAGCAAATTCAAATTCAGAAGCAGGACTTTTTTGAAACACCGCGGGACGCGGGACAAATTATTAAAAAGCGGGACTGTCCCGCCAAAAGCGGGACATCTGGTCACCTTAAGCAAGATGGAATCTGGGAAGAGAGAGTGAGGCTGACTATGTGCACCTCTCCCTCACTTTAATCCAATTCACGTGCAAGTCTTGACACCCCCCCCAATTATAGATGTCAAGGTCCTCTTCGAATACGATGGACGAACGTCACATCACATCCTTATAATAAAAAAATCTTTCAGTAAGTATCATGCTCTCTCCTATTTCTTGAGCAATTATTGTTTAGATGTCCATGTAATCTCCCATATAATAATATAGATCATATTGTATATTTTGTAAACCACTTTATTACATAAGCATTTTACATATATAGTAAACCATATATACAATGAAAATATTCCTATTTTCAAACAAAATGAATTGAATCACAGCACAAGCTAAATAACTAAAACCAGCAGCAGTAATAAGACCACAACTTGCTGGTGAATGAGGCAGCACAGCTGCCATATATTACTGTCATCTGTCTGGATGAAGATGATGATACTACCTTGTCTGATATCTCCCTTCCTTAATTTGTGGTCCATCAGCAATCTTGATGACCACATGTTGGAGTGGGGCTGGGGATGGCTTTGATTGTGAATGACATCTTACCTGTGATCAGGATCTCTGAGATTAGGTTGAAAGTATGGTAGATTGGGCTGCAGAGACAAACTTGGTACAAACCTGATACAACTTTTTGTGTACCAGGGGACATGCTTCCCAGCACAATCCCTCCCCAAGCTGTGGAGTGGTGTCTGGGTTGCCAATAGATAACTTCCACTATCTTCCTTGCATAGGCAAAGCCCAGGAGTTTACAGCCTCCACAACACCTACGGATATGCTTCAAGTAATCCCAGTTCTGACACATGAAAATGATCACCTACATTTTGGAGCAAACATTATATGACCAGGGGGAGGGGGTGATTTCCATCAACCCATTCTTATGGTCAGATCATACCTTGATCCCGGTGAGATTAGAAGCCACAGGTCATCTCAATTAGGCAAAGCCACCTATTCAGATGATCTATCCCAGGTGCCAAATGGATTCATATGGTTTCCAGAGAGGATTTGAGGAATTCCCCAGCTTCTTGTTGGACAGGTTGGTTCAGGATCTCATGAACCACTGGCAGCAGAAGTTAGGCACTGGACACAATGGCACCGGAGCAGTCTTTTTGTGGTGGCCAATCCTAGCTTGTGTCTTGGTTTACTAAGTAAATGAAGCACCAGAAACAATAATATTTTAATCATGCCAAGGAGTTTTGTATGGCCCAGGAGACTAAAATGAAGCAGGAGAATGTCTTATCAATTTTTATTAGTCCAATGATTTATTCATTGCTGAAACTGTCTTTAAACAAGCAAAGCAACATCTCTATGGAATATATAGAAGTTAAAATTACTACATTATTAGTACAAGGTGGTAGAAGATCCTAATTATAACAGCAAAGATGTAACCAGGACCAAGCTTGGAACAAACTGTCAGCTACTAATGTGCAAGTCCATTGATAGGGAACCAACAAAATTGAGCAAAGAAATCAAAGACGTTGTTAAGGTTAATGTGAAAAGAGACTGCCAAAAACCAAGAAAGTACAAATGTCAGAAAAAATTATAGAAGTAGTCAAAAAGAAGGGACAAAGGCCAAAACTACAAAGTTCTCAGGAAGGAACTTAAAGAATTTCAGAGAGCTGATAGAAGAGACAAGAAGCAGTATTACAGTGATATTCTGTAAAGACACTGCAAATAGAAACAATCATGAAAATCAAGGACAGTCTTTCAAAAAGACATCTGAATCAGAGGTGGGTTCCTGCCGGAGCTGCCCAGCGCGCAGCTCTGGTAGGGAACAGCGGATTGCGCAACTGCTCCGGAGCCCTCTCTGCCGGTCCACCCAGTGAGTCGCCATTTTTTTTCAGTGATTTTGGGACAATTTTGCTTCTGCGCATGCGCGGAAGCAAAATCGTGCCAAAATCTCGCAAGGGGATGCGTCCACGAGATTTTGGCGAGATTTTGCCTCTGTGCATGCACGGAAGCAAAATTGTGCTGAAATGTCGCACGCATGCGTGTCCCCTCGCGAGATTTCGGTGAGATTTTGCTTCCACGCATGCGCAGAGGCAAAATCGTGTGAGGGGGCGCGTGTGCATAGCAAATGCGCACACCCCTGAAGCGTGGAGATGCGCGCATGGCTCCGGCAGCGAGGTAAGTGAGCAACCCGCCCCTGATCTGAATCCAATAGGAGATTCCTACTTTGAATTGGTTTGCTAAAGAACACCAATTGAGAGATAGTAACTGATTCAAAGGAGATCAAAGGAAAGTGGAAGGTGGTATGAAACATTGTAAAGTTATTGTCCAAGATACTTTAGAAGTTATTCCCCATTTGCAATACCTTCTAGTACTAACTAGAGGATGAAGTTAGATCAACACTCCAATAATGGCCACACTGATAGGTTACAGGAACTGATGGAATATCAAAAGAACTATTGCAAGCAATAGAAGAAGTATCTGTAAAGTTCTAATTAATCTACACTAGCTATAGTATACTATAGCTATACTATACTATAGTATGCTATTAATATATTATACTAATTAATCTGAAAAATGACACAGTGGTTTGAGAGAGATCAATTGCATAGCAATTCATGAAAAAGGATACTTAGGGTATGTAAACCATCATACTTAATTTCATAGCAAAACAATGAATAGAATCATCCAATACAAACTAGAATCTTACATGGAAATGGGGATGCTAGATGTTCCATCTGGGATTAGCAAAAACTGAGGAGCATGAGACATTATTGCTGATGCATGCTAGTAATTCAAAAAGTGCCCCAAATGCCAAAAAAAGGGTCACTATGTCCTTCACTGATTATATGAAGGGTTTTGATTGTGTTGATCATGTCAAGCTGTAGAATATTATTACAAAAATGGGAATCCCAAAACATCTCATTGTTCTCATGCAAAACCTATACTCACGTCAGAAAGCCAGAGTCCAGTCAGACTAGGCCAGTCTGGCTCCAGTTGGCACCAGAATGAGGAAGACTGTGCACTGTTTCCTTATTTATTCAAACTGTACACTAAATATAGTGCATAGTGGAAGAAAATTAGTGTGATTTTGAAATTGGAAGAAGAAACAATAGCCTATGCCAGTGATGGTGAACCTTTTTTGGTTCGCGTGCCAAAAGGGTATGTGCGCTCATGTGTGCATGCCCACACCCATGCCTTCCACCGCACATGCGCACTCCCCCCCGCTGCCCCCGCGCATGTGCACAGGCCTCACAACGGACTCCTGAAGCCTGGGGATGGCAAAAAATGGCCCAACTGGAACTTCATTTCCGAACTTCCAGTTAGCCTGTTGGGCCATTTTTCTCCATCCCCAGGCTTTAAGAGGCTTCCCTGAAGCCTGGGGAGAGCGAAAACGGCAAAAAAGAAGGCCAAAAATCAGCTGACCAGCGTGCGCATGCGTGCTGGAGCTGACATAGGGCAACGCCTCATGTGCCCTCCGATATGGCTCCGCGTGCCACCTGTGGCACACATGCCATAGGTTTGCCATCACAGGCCTATGCTATGCTGATGATACTACTCTTAGAACTGAAAATACAAATATCTCAAACTCTGGTACAGAAAGTCAAGGAGGACAGTGAAAAATAGGACTAAATAAAAGAAGAAAAACTAATGATAGAGATGTAACAAACAGTCTTAGAAATGACAATGAAGATATCAAAGTGGTGGATAGCTTCTACCTTTTAGGACCAACTATCAACAGTAAAGAAACCAGCAGTCAAGAAATATGTCACAGGTCCAGTACTTGGTAGAGCAGCAGTAAAGGCATTGAAAAATATTTCAGATGCTGTGATGCCTTTTTACTTACATAGATCACAATGGTACAAGCAATCATTTTCCTTGACACCCTGAAGAAGGGAAAGTTGGACTTTGAAGAAACAGAATAAAAAGAGAATGAATGATTTTGATCTTTGGTGTTAAAGAAGATTCCTGAAAACACCATGCATGGCCAAAACAAACACACAAACAAATAGGTTTGTCATTTGAACACATCAACTCAAGTTCTCATTTGAGGCATAAATAACCAGCTTACTTTATCATATTGGGGATACATCATGTGAAGACCTAGCTCTCTTGAGAAGTTTTTAATGCTATGAAAGATGAAATGAAGGAGAAAAAGAGGACAAACAGCACCAAGGTGGATTATCTCAATTACAGTGCTCATGAGTGTACCATGGGAAGGCCTGAAGGACAGGTTGAAGACAGGTTATCCTGGCGAAAGTTCCTCTACTGAATATTGTCACTCCTATTGATTTCATGGTACAGAATCAATCATTCCACAGGGTCATCAACGACCTTGTTTGGGATAGTGTGGACTTCTGGTGAGGATTCATGGCAAACTAGATATCCCTTGAAAAAGCAGGGATGGCATTGTGGCAGAGATTGGCAGTGAGATGGTGAATTCTGATCGGCAAAGTGACTCTAGAAGGAGAGATGTGAGATCACACACATATACTCCAGAGAGCTGTTCCATGTGAGTAGACTGCAGGAATCATGGTTTTTGTGGTTGACTTGTGAGTTGAGTGGCTGGACTCATGGGATTTCAACCAAGCTCATAGGCATAATGTAGCCTACACAGACACAAGGATCACTGAACCTCATTTCTTAATCACTTTCGGAATTACTTCTTAATTGCTTTTCAATTATTAGTAACCATTGGAGCAACACGGTTTATAGCACTCATCGGGTTTCCTTCAATCCTTAGTTTTTTTTAAAAAATACAAGATTAAGGACTTTAAAAATTCATTTTTGGGGGATGAACGCAAAATTGTGATTAAAATGTTGATTTTAGAATATTACAAACAGACTAGGGGTCCAGATGAATTTGAAATAAAATTTGGAAATTAATGATAAGAATCCTTCTCATGGGAAAGTGCTGTCATTTTAAGTCTTAAATATATATATATATATATATATATATATATATATATATATATATATATATATATATATATATATATATATATATATATATATATATATATATATATATATATATATATATATATATATATTTATATATATATATATATATATTTATATATATATTTATTTATATATATATATATATATATATATATATATATATATATATATATATATATATATATATATATATATATATATATATATATATATATATATATATATATATATATATATATATATATATATATATTTATTTATTTATTTATTTATTTATTTATTTATTTATTTATTTATTTATTTATTTATTTTGGAATTCTTATATGCCGCCCAACTCCCTAAGGACTCAGGGCGGCGTACAACAGTGAGAAAATACAATAATAGCCAAAATCTAAAAAGTTAATTTAAAACAAATATGAAAATTAAAAACACGATATAAAAATCATCACCAACCATTCAACATCATACATACTTGGGGGGTGAGCTCGAGTGAATTAAGCTCTACCCCCCGCCTGCAGGAAAAGCCATGTCTTAACAGCTTTCCGGAAGGCCAGCAGAGTGGGGATAGTTCGGGTCTCTGGTGGAAGTTGGTTCCAGAGCACGGGGCCAGCCACAGAGAAGGCTCTCCCCCTTGGGCCCGCCAGCCGGCATTGCTTGGCCGACGGGACCTGGAGGAGGCCAACTCTGTGGGCCCTAACCGGTCGAAGGGAAGTATGAGGCAGAATGCGGTCCCGTAGATAACCTGGTCCCAAGCCATGAAGGGCTTTAAAGATGGTGATCAACACCTTGAATTGGACCCGGAGACCGATGGGCAACCAATGCAGCTGGCGGAGTATCGATGTCACGTGGGTGTACCTTGGCACACCCACCACAGCACGCGCAGCCGCATTTTGCACCAGCTGAAGTCTCCGGATACTCTTCAAGGGTAGCCCCATGTAGAGCGCATTGCAGTAGTCCAAGCGAGAGGTGACAAGGGCATGAGTGACCGTGAGTAGAGCCTCCTTCTCCAAATATGGCCGCAACTGGTGCACCAGGCGAACCTGTGCAAAGGCCCCTCTAGCCACAGCAGAAAGATGATGGTCCAATTTTAGCTGTGGATCTAGAAGGACCCCCAAATATATATAAAATGGGACTTTGAAGGTTGGGCACTAGGAGGAATTTGAAAGAGGTAAAGATTACAATTAAAGGGAAAGAATGCTTAAATTTGACTTATTAATACAGAATTGAAGAAAATATTTTAACACCAGACACTAGACATAGGCATTTATGAACTATGGATTTCCTTAAAATTAAAAGTGAATTTTAAGAAGGACTGCCATTATAGATAGACTGTCTTTAAAATATATTAAAATATATTATGGAAAAGAAACAAGTTTTACCAGGCAAAAGTGCACCAATAATTTTCCAATATTGGATTTCCAAAAGAGATCTGTTAAAGTTTCAAAGGATTTTATGAGAAGGGACCAAAAAGAAAAAGAAAAAGAAAAAGAAAGAAAGAAAAGAAAAGAAATCAAGTTCTGAGACATTATTGAAGGGATTAAAAATCAAGATTGTTAAAAATAAAAGAAAGAAATATGAAGTTGATGTACTGATAAAAATTAAAATAGATATGTTGCTATCTCCTTAATGGATTTCTGATGACTAGGACTGAATGCTGAGACTTTAAGTATTTGTTTATAGGTAAGAGATGGGATATGGGAGGAAGAGGTCACTTGTTATATTTTAAGAGAAGGTGATAAGTTACTCAAATTATTTATACTTATGATGAAGGGAAAAGTCATTTCTTTATGTTTCCTTTCTTTTTCTTCTCTATATCCTTATTTTTCTTTGCTTTTTTTTCTATTTACTTTTCTGGATTTTCTATTTCTTCTTTTTATACTTCTATTTTTTTTGTTATTTGGGTCAGTTCAATCTTTTCACATGTGATGTTTGATAACATTATTATAACAAAAAGACAATGTGATAACTATTGGTTTATTTGGAAATAAATAGCTTCCCTTCAATAATTCTCGTATTGGTAATTTCTTAACCATATATTCACTATACATGGGGTTGCCCTTGAAGATGTCCAGCCATTTTAATTAGTTTCAAATATGACTGCTAGACTTCTACATTTAATCTGGGCCATGTGCTTATATGATTCCAGTAAAAAAATAAATTGTCTTAATAGTGTCCCCACCCCAATGGACCTCATGCCTCCCTTATTATTTTTCTGAAAGTAGATGAAAACCGTGATTCTTCCAAACCTCTCAGGATGCTGATAGAGAAATATCTTGATCGTTTTTATTTTTAATTTTTTTTAAAAAAATAGAGATCCTTCTTCAGCTCTGTAGGGTGGCGTGGTGACTCAGCAATTGAAACACTGAGCTTATCGACTGAAAAGCTGGCAGCCCAGGTTTGAGATCCGAACACCAAGCGATGGAGTGAGTTCCCGTCCTCGCTCCAGCCTATCTAGTAGTTCGAAAGCATGCAATTGCAAGTAGATAAATAGATACCACTTTGGTGGGAGGGTAACAGTGTTCTGTGATGTCATGCTGGCCACATGACCATGGAAATGTCATTGGACAGTGCTGGCTGAATGTTCTTTGTAATATTCGTGGGCGTAATCATTGAGGCTACACTGATGTAGGAACCAACATTCTTTAATAACAGATAACTGATTAACTCTTACAACGTGTCTGACTGGAACTTAGCTGTCACCAGCTGACAGCTCCCTTTTATATGCACAGTAACCAGGGAACTAGCCAATCACGGCTCGTACATTTCCCGCTCGTTGGACAGCCCTCTAGCAGCCCTCCGGAACACTACAGTCTTGAAACGGAAATGAGCACCGCCCCTAGAGTTGGCAATGACCACAGAGTAAAATCCTCAGGGACCCCTTTACCATTTTTCATAAGCTTTATTCCTTATCCTTTATAGAATAGAATAACAGAGTTGGAAGGGACTTGGAGATCCTCTAGTCCAACCCCCTGCTTGAACCATTTCAGACAAATAGTTATCCAATCTCTTTTTTAAAACTTCCAGTGTTTTTATGCTTTTTACCTGTTATTTTTATTATTAAGTTTATTTATTTTTTTATTTCAGAATTTAAGCTGCATTTTTATGATTGGTCAGCTCCCTTAGGAAAACTTTGTTTTGAAGGAGACTTTACACATTATAAAAGTAAAATAGCAACCCAGAGACAGAAGTCATTACTCAGGTGTAAAGCTAAACATTTATGGAGATTCCCAATCATCCAGGTCATGGTTGTCCCAAAGGTGCTTTTTCAAAAGGCAACTAGCCTTTGTTTTTTTGCTTGAAGACATTTTGCTTCTCATCCGAGAAGTTTCTTCTTCACCGAAGAAGCTGCTTCTTGGATGAGAAGCGAAACATCTTCAAGCAAAAACAAAGTGCAGTTGCTCTTTGAAAAAAAAAACACCTTTGGGACCCTCAGGTGTAAATTGACAAATAACTCTTCACCACATGGTCTTGATCATGAATGTTTGGGAGCAGATACCATTCAAAAGAAATACGCAAGTCTCCACTACATATATCTCTGTGTGGGCTTCCTACTGAGCCTATTTATTGAATTCCAAAGTTTCGGGATGCTGTAATTCCAAACAATAACCGGAATTATAATAACTGTTGCCAGAAAATGGAGCATCTTCCTTTGTCAGACAGATTTCCCTGCCTAGCACTTGATTGTGTTTACTAACGGCTCTACACTTATAGTCGATAATATTGTCGCCTTCAATTTCCAGCATGGAGGCAGATGACTTAAAGAGCCTGTCAGTGAGTGATCTGTTCCATCTCAAAATCGAAACCTGCGCTCAGAGTTGCGAGCCACTTCTTGTCATGCCAAGGGAGCGTCATCCAAGGAGATGATGCATCTGAAATTTAGGGAAGCATTTTGCCAGTCCTTTCTATCATCTGTGACAGAATCTTAGCAAATGTTCCACTGTGTCACTACGGTGGTGCATTAAGTTCCCTTGCTTGGCAGCTCGTTTCTCAAATTGCTTTTCAAATTCAGTTTTTTATTTTTTTATTTTTTTGCTGATGGGCCATTCTGCAGCTAAAAGTGAAATCCTGACCCTGATGAACTGAGTGGAAACTTGCCATCACAAGGTTTCATTTTTGTTTCCTGTGCAGAATAGCAAGGGGGAAGGGTGGGGAGAGAGGTGACTTTCTTGTTAAAGCTAAAAACAAGTCTATATGCTGTCGAGCTTTTTTTCTTTTTTTTGTTTGTGTGCCAAATGCTTTTTTGGCTTGCCCAAAATTTGCAGTACTCAGGTTTAAATTTGCATTTATCCTTTAATTACTTTGAAAAATGGAAAGAAAACAACCAGCTTCTGAGAAAACGGATCAAAATATTGAAATCAATCTGACAAATATAAACTTCTCTGATAAATCTATTTTTTTTAAATGGAGAATGCATTTGAAAGTTAAAAATTAACCTATTGATCATTACTCTCTGTTCCTCTCCCCCCACCCATGGCTTCATTATTCTGATATTAATCTGCTAACAAACGGCATCATTGATAATTTGAAGGAAAGAATAACAACACATTTATATTAATTACAAAAGAAATTACTTTTTCAGAGGGAAATGTCAATTGTCAGAGTAATACTTAATTCCATTTTAATTAGCTGTAAGCAATAAAATATAAATCCCTTCGAAATTACAAAAAAATAAAGCCACCATTGTCTAACTTTTATATTTTTCTCTAGAGCTCAACTATTTCATTTAATCAGTTGTGGTGTGGGGTTAGGAAAGATCCCTCATTTCTGCAAACTAATTTATGTTTTCTTCTTCTTTTAGTTGAGCAAGCCTACAACTTTTGGAGATGGGATTCCCTAGAGTAAATCCATATTTAGACCTGTTTTAAAGTGCATTTTCTCACAAAAGAATCATTCATCAAGGTATTTACCTCCATTTATTTATATGAGATAGTTTAGAGAGCTAGTTTGGTCTAGTGCTTAAGGCACTAGGCTAAAAATTGGGAGACTGGGAGTTCTAGTTTCCCCTTCGCCATGAAAGCCGACTGAGTGACCTTGGGTCAGTTATTCTCTCTCAGCCCAACCAACCTCACAGGGTTGTTGTTGTGGGGGGAAAATAGGAGGAGGAAGGTGCATTGGATATGTTCGCTGCCTTGAATTATTTGTAAAAATAATAAAAAAGTGGGAATAGATAGATAGATAGATAGATAGATAGATAGATAGATAGATAGATAGATAGATAGATAGATAGATAGATAGATAGATAGATAGATAGATAGATAGATAGATAAAAATATGCCTATATAGGTAATCCTTGATTTACAGTCATTCATTTAGTGACCTAAGTTACAATGGTTCAAAAAAAGTGACTTGTGACTGTTTTTCACACCTAACAACCGTTACAACTGTCCCCATGGTCATGTGATTAAAATTCAGGCGCTTGGCAACTGGCATGTATTTATGACAGTTGCGCTTTCCCGGAGTCATGTGATCACCATTTGTAACCTTCCCGGCTGGCTTCTGACAAGCCAAGTCAATGGGGGGGGGGGGGAGAAGGCAGATTTGCTTAGTGACCACATGTTTCATTTAACAACAGCAGCGATTTGCTCAACAACTGTGGCCAAAAAAGTTCATAAGATGGGGCAAAACTCATTTCACAGCTGCCTTGCTTAATGGCGGAAATTTTAGGCTCAGTTTTGGTTGTATGTTAAGTACTATTTGTTTTTAGGATTCACCTCATCGTAAGATATTACCTTGATTCAAACTATTGATTTGAAATAATGCCTGGAGTTCAGATATTCTAATCAATTTACCTTAGAGGTGACTTCATTTGGCCAGCTGTTTTGCTGTGATCTAGATTTAAGAGGATCTACTCCAATCTAGATCGCAGCTGTCATTATAGCACTTCCATTTGAATTCATCCTTGGAAGCTCATCACAGCTAAAGTGTTTGGTTGCTTTTTCTACAAGCTGAACATTGTACTTTAGAATTTACATAAGGGTGACAGCCAAAAGATAATTATACTCCAAAGCTCACATTAGTACAAGGATCAGATAATTTCTCACGGAAACTCAAATAGATAAACTTGTCTCAAGCGCTTGTTTCAGCATCTCTTGTCTTATCAATGCCATGATTTGGGCAGGAGACAAGACACTTGCATAGCTTTTTTCCTGTCATCAGGACCAGAGTCTAAGCAAGATGACAGTAAAAATAATAAAACACAGAGCTTTTACTATATATCATGCTGTTTTGGCGATCTCTATTCAATTTTGCATTCCGATTCCTTTCATAACAAGGATAAAAATACCCATAATTAATTTTGTTATTATGGAAAAACACTTGAAAGCAAGATTGGGCTGTTGTCATTTCAGACACCAGAATTTTCTCTTTCCTTTTTCTTCCATCAGCTATGGATCCAGTTTTGGGAGAAGGAAACCACTCCCTGCCCTTGCATAGTTATGTCCTAAGAACAATCTTTTAATACCTATAAGTGATGGACGAATTACTAGCAAACCAAGACAAAATTTGATCCTTCTTGTTAAATGGAGCGCAAATTGGGCAGTGCAAAGAAGACACACAACTAGTTTTGGAATGTGTGTATGTGTGGGTGTGGGTGTGTGTACCAGGGGCGGGTTCCTAATTTCTTTACTACCACTCTGTGGGCATGGCTTATTTTGTGGGTGTGGCTTGTCAGCCATGTGACCGGGTGGGCGTGGCTTGCCGGCCATGTGACCGGGCGGGCGTGGTTGCCGGTCATACATTAGTTATTTCAGAGAGATGTTACTACTATTTTTGCTATTCTAAACCTTACATGAAAAGCTTTGCATACAAAGTGTGTGTTACACCATGGCAACACAGCAACCTTTATATGCAGAAAATGCTATGGTTAAAAGACAAGCAAGTCTCATACAGCATTTTTGGTTTCAGTCATGGATTCCTTAGACGAAAATATTGAGGACTGTTAAGAGAACAGTATCTTTTAACAGTCCTCAATGTTTTCGTCTAAAGAATAACAGTATAAAACTGTATAAAATTAATAGTATAAAAGGTTAAGCTTTCGGAAAATGCCCACTTTGGAAGCTTTAGGCAAAAGCGAAGGAAAAGTGTCAAATGTGAGCTTCTTATTATTTTCAAGCGAAGGGACGGGGAAAGACTTAATTGTCAGGTTTCTGGGCATGCGCAGAAGAATTTTTTTTAAAAAATTTAAATTTTTTTTTAATGGCGGCGCCCAGGCACCGGCAACCGACTGCTCTGGTACTGTGACGTCACCAGCGGGCCGCTACCGGTGCTATAGAGTGGACCGCACCGGTAGGAACCCACCACTGGTGTATACATATATATGTAGGAGCTCTGTAAGCTAAGTCCATTAGAAAGGATTTCCATCACAATGCACTACTGTAGATTTGTATTACCTTACAGCAAATTGCTAAACCAGGGAGGTGGGAGGCAGCCAAATAACAGTTATTCTCTTTTCTCTGACTGATGTCAACAATTTTAGTCAAGCCTTTTCCCCGCCATTCCACAGCACTGAACCTCAGCAAGATACTTTCAACTTTTGGAACTGGTTGTTATAGCCTGGGATTTTTTTTAAAGGACAGTCTATCAGTGTCAGGGCATGAAAAATCGTATTTTGCCAAAGTGTATAACCAACAGCTTGAGTAATGCTTTACAGTAAAGAGTTCCTCTTCCCACATAATCCAACCTTCCATTTATTCCTTACTCGCATGCGGTTGGCAGCGTTACGTCTCAGATCATTTGTCTCTTTCTTTGACCCCTGTAATAAATGGCAGAAGAATATATTTTTTTTAAAAAAATAATGTTTACATACTTTGATTAAGCAAATGCTGAATATGCACAAAAAGTGTTTTAGGGGAATATTACTTTGATCTATTTGCCAGCTGGTGGCTTGTGCTCAGCAATTTTTGCTTTTTGTTTGTTTTTGCTTTCAATTAGAAAGGAATAAACTTTGAGTTTACATAGCAAGATTTACAGCTATATTTGCTTCAGGTTTTTAACTATGAACTTTGAGCTCAAAATAACTCTTATCCAGGAAATACACCTGAAAACAATATTCAATCGACTGGCAAAGATTTTGTTCATTTAAAAAATACATTCTTTCTTCAGTATAAACGCATTTTGATATTAAGTTACTATACTAAAAGGCAAAGTTTGTGATCTTTTTGTCCAGAATACCAAATTTAAGAAGTGCTGTGATGCAGGTAAAATGAAACTTTCTGCAATATTCACGGACTGACAAATTTTGCACACCATTAATATAATTCAGGTTTTATAAAAAGTGGTTTTAAATGTCATTTTAGTCCATTTTATCTGATGATGGCAAACCCAACATAGAAATATCTGCATTAAGAGGAAGATCACATGATACTAACCCTTCATGGTTGGTGAAATATTGTAAACCACCACCTTATAACACAAGATTGTAAGGACATCACATGCTGATCGTAAAGAAAATAACTTTATATCTGGATACATTTCTCTGAACTTTGGTTTAAATGGCTAAGATTTTAAGATTTTTTTTAAAAAACGACAAGTTTTAAAAATTGTCTTCTGAAATTTACTTCTGAAGGTTTCACTGGTTGCCAGTGAGAACAATCAACCAGTGGAACAACTTGCCTCCAGAAGTTGTGGATGCTCCATCATTGGAGTTTTAAAGAAAAGATTGGACAGATATCATATACAGTCTCCTGCTTGAGCAGGGGGTTGGACTAGAAGACCTCCAAGGTCCTTTCCAACCCTGTAATTCTGCTACAATAATAACAGACCATTTTGAAAATTAAGGGGGCTTTCAGGGACAGTATCTGATATAAAACATGGGATCTGCTACCCCATCCCCCACAATGTAGAGGAATTTTTATATTATAGTCATGTATAGCCCCACCCCCAAATCAAACTTCTGTAGAGAGTAAAGAGAATGACCTTAACAGAGAAGGAGAAAGAGAAAGATTACAAAAACATCTCAGGTAGACATCTCACTAATTCATAATACTATAAAAGAGGGAGGGGGAAAGCACAATAAGCCTTGCATTATGTTAGTAATTTACAGATCCAAATAAAAGTAATGTTCTGTTCTTGATCTGGTCTACCTTGTAGGGTTGACAGCTTGACATCATAGCTTCCTTTCTAATGTTGTTTCCTACCTCCAAAATAACAGTCTCTCGTTTTATTTTTATTTAGAACCTTCATGGATTTGAACTAGTTAATACTGAGGTAGAAAATCAAGGATTATGAGATTTCTTCATTGCTTAAGAGAGTGTGAGAAAAGTAATATTAAGCTTCTTCTTCTTCTTCTTCTTCTTCTTCTTCTTCTTCTTCTTCTTCTTCTTCTTCTTCTTCTTCTTCTTCTTCTTCTTCTTCTTCTTCTTCTTCTTCCCCTCCTCCTCCTCCTCCTCCTCCTCCTCCTCCTCCTCCTCCTCCTCCTCCTCCTCCTCCTCCTCCTCCTCCAACCCCCTGCTTGGCAGGAAACCCTATACCACTTCAGACAAATGGTTGCCAATCTCTTCTTAAAAACTTCCACTGTTGGAGCATTCACACTTCTGGAGGCATGTTGTTCCACTGATTAATTGTTCTGTCAGGAAATTTCTCCTTAGTTCTAAGTTGCTTCTCTCCTTGATTAGTTTCCATCCATTGCTTCTTGTCCTGCCTTCAGGTGCTTTGGAGAATAGCTTGACTTCCTCTTCTTTGGGGCAACCCCTGAGATATTGGAACACCGCTATCATGTCTCCTCTAGTCCTTCTTTTCATTAAACTAGACTATTTATAGAATAAACTAGACCAGTGATGGCGAACCTTTTTTGGTTCGCGTGCCTATAAGGGGGGGTGCACGTGCTAGCGCGCGCACGCATGCCCACACCCATTCCCTCCCCCCCATGCATGCGCACAACCCCCCCATGCTGCCCCCTGCACATGCGCACACACCCCCACCCCCGCGCAAAGGCCTTACCGGAGCCTGGGACAGTAAAAAACGACAAAACGGGCAAACCGGAAGTTCGGAAAAACGCACTTCCGGTTTGTCCGTTTCATTGTTTTTTGCATTCTGGGGCTTCAGGAAGCTTCCCTGAACCCTCCGGAGTGCAAAAAACAGCTCACCGGCAAACCGGAAGTGCGTTTTTTCCGCACTTCCGGTTTGTCCGTTTCGTCATTTTTTGCATTCTGGGGCTTCAGGAAGCTTCCCTGAACCCTCTGGAGTGCAAAAAACAGCTCACCGGCAAACCGGAAGTGCGTTTTTCCACACTTCCGGTTTGCCGGTGGGCAACGCTCGTGTGCCCTCCGCTATGGCTCCGCGTGCCACCTGTGGCACGCGTGCCATAGGTTCGCCATCACGGAACTAGACTATTTATAGAATATTTTAGGACAATTTTCTCCTTAATTAGTTTCTATCCATTGCTTCTTGTCCTGCCTTCAGGTGCTTCTGAGAATAGGTTGATTCCCTTCTCCTCCTCCTCCTCCTCCTCCTCCTCCCCCCCTCCCTCTCCCTCTCCCCCTCCTCCTCTCCTTCTCCTTCTCCTTCTCCTTCTCCTTCTCCTTCTCCTTCTCCTTCTCCTTCTCCTTCTCCTCCTCCTCCTCCTCCGCCTTCTCCTTCTCCTCCTTCTCCTTCTCCTTCTCCTTCTCCTCCTCCTCCTCCTTCTCCTTCTCCTTCCTTTTCCTACCTTCTTCCTTCTTCCTTCTTTGTTTCTATTAAAAACATTGCTGTGTAAAACACAGCTCTTCCCCCAAAATATCAGTAAATACATGAAATTCACTGTCAAGAGTTAATGCCTTCTCACTTCACATCTTTCAGTTATTAATTATACGAGATGCAGAATAAATTATAAGCTTTATTGTTTATGTGTATTATAATAAGAAGAAGGAAAGATTGACTATGGGAGACAGATAAAACTATTTATCAGAACCTTGAGTCTTGTACAGAGCTAAAAAAAAGTAAAATAAGACCATTCTTCATCTAAGACAGCTATTATTAAGGTAAGATAAGATTAAATCAGTATCTAGAAAGCTTAAAATGTATATGAAAGTTTCCACAAAGGAAAAGAAATGATGTTTCCAATATATACCTACTTTGATGCATTTATATCAGTAGTATCTTCAATTAAAAGTATTTTTATTGCTTTAAAACATAGAATTGAATTTTATTCTACTTTTTCTCCTCCCCTCTCCCTCCATCCTTTCCAATAGCAATAGCCTAGTTGCTTTTTCTTCTAGGTTATTGAAATAAAGTTTTGGGATTTTTGGATCAGGGAAAAGGCCAGAAAAGGATACTTCAATAGTGAAAAAGTCCTATTTACTTTTTGTAGATTGATTGCCCTTCTCTGGCTCTCTCTGGTATTTTTCTGGAGATGAGGGAGAGAATTGTATCTATATTTGCACACATGATATTGTAATTTGTAATATTAGAATGCACTTATTTATTATGTCTACTTGATTGCTCTGAGACTGATTTGCTCTGAGATCTGTATTTGGAGATCTAGAAATATCTGATTTACCTCAGGACATCTGATTTCATCTCCAGATCTGCAGCGTGATTTTGAAACAAACAAACAAATTTGATCTCTCTTTTTTTTGAGGTGGCGGGGAGGATGTATTTGGTTAATTAAACAAACAAGCCAATCTCTTCCCTTTAGTCATGCGGCTGATTGCAGTTTTTCCTTGATTTGCTTAGGGAAAATTACCGTCCTGCTGCCTGATCCCTTTTCACAAAAAACTTTTAATTTTTCCTTCCCTTTACATCAATTTAATACACTGAGTAGGAAGACACAGAGGACAGTTCAATTGAGTGGGATAAATGTAAGAATGATCCCAAGGAAAACAGAGAAAAGTTATCAAAAGAATGAATTATAGGGGAGATCTAAATAAAGAACTGAAAATGAGCATTATTTTAAATTAATGCATATTGAAGAAATATGTTGGGAAAGACCAAACAAGAAAGGAGAAGAAAGGAAAAGTCAATTGATACCCATGTTTCCCTGAAAATAAGACCCTGTCTTATATTTTTTTTTGAACCCTGAAATAAGTACTTGGCCTTATTGCCATGCACTCAAAAGCCTGATTGGGCTTATTATCAGGGGATGTCTTATTTTGGGGGAAACAGGGTAAGAAATATATACATACATGCATATGCACATTACATGCACATACATATTTATTTATTTATTTGTTCAATTTCTATAATTTCCCCTTTCAGTCAATGACTCTGGGTGGCTTACAATTCAAAAAATGTATTACAACCAAAATAATGAGCTTTAAAAAAAACACAATAGAATCATCCAAAATAAATATGCATAGCAGTAGCAGCCAAGATACTTGGCTAATTAACAATATAGGAAACAGGTTGTTTAACACCTTTTCTATGCATAGATAGAAAAGAGGGATTCCCTGGGCAAAAGCTAAACACTCATCACAAATGTGGAATTGCTACGTTTTGTATTAACTACAGCTCTTAAGAATAGTCCCATGTAGAGAATATTGCAATAATGGAGGCATTGCTGGCATGTCCAGCACAGGCTGATATACTGCCTTGGTAAGACCATACTTGGAATACTGCATCAAGTTCTGATCACCATGATTCAAAAAAGATGATTAGACTCTAGAAAGACTACAGAGAAGAGCAACATAGATAATTAGGGGACTGGAAGCTGAAATATATGATGGATGGTTGCAGGAACTGGGTATGTCTAATCTAATGAAAAGAAGGTCTAAAGGTTACATGATAGCAATGTTCCAATATGTGAGAGGCTATCACAGAGAGGAAGGGGGTCGACCTATTCTCCAAAGCAGCTGAGGGCAGGACAAGAAGTAATGGTTGGAAACTTATGGAGAGATCCAACTTAGAACTAAGGAGAAATTTCCTGACAGTGAGAACTATCAGTGGAATGGTTGCCTCCAGAACTTGTGGGTGCTCCATCACTGGAGGTTTTTAAGAAGAGATTGGTCAGCCAATTTGTCAGAATGGAATAGGCTTTTCTGCTTGAGCTGTGGGTTGGACTAGAAAACCTCCAAGGTCCCTTCCAACCTCGTTATTCTGTATTCTGTCCAAGAATGTTGATAGCTCAAGCACCCATCCAAGGTTGTAAAGTCACTCTTTGACATTTTAACTCTGTGGATCTCTAATGATATTCTGGACAAGCATCCTCTGGTTGTCAGAAGGGCACAAAAAAATATGATCACATGACCCTGGGACACTGCAATCATCATAAATGTGAACCAGTTGCCAAGCATCTGAATTTTGATCGCATGACCATGAGGATGCTGCAATGGTCTTAAGTGTGAAAAACGGCCATAAGTCACTTTTTTCAGTACCATTGTAACTTTGAAAAATCACTTAATGAATGATTGCAAGTCGAGAACTACCTGTAGTAGAGCATAAATTGAAAAATGTACAAGATAAAAAGGTCAAGACTGGAGTGTGCTAGGAAAAGAGAAGTGTCATGCATTTAGTTGCAAACTTTTATCCATTTTATATTCTCATCTTGCAAATCATTTCATTCTGATATCATAGCAAGGATCTGTTGGTGACTGTGTCATTACAGGCCAAATGTTTTTGATCATGTAAAACAAATAACTAAGAATTTTCAATCTTACAAAGTAACAATATTACTATTAATCATTGCTGGTATATACTCACCTCTGTATGATTACAGAAAAGCATGTGAATTAGTATTCACAGTTGATTTATTTTAAATTGAAATTTTGGGAGTTAATAAGATTATTGCAAAATTTGTAAATAATGCAATAGAAAAATAAAAACACACCCACACACAAAAACCCGGAGAAGTCAAAATCAGAAGAAGATTTCTTCTGGGAAGCTATTTGTCTTCATTGCTTTTTAATACAGCCCCGATTCTATTACTAATAACTTAGAAGAAAATGCCTTTAAACAACACATTATCCAGGGAATACACACATATTTCCAATTTGTTCAATGCAGATAATTTGAAACCATACATAAAAGTGTAATCATTATTTGCATACAGTTTAAATCTTTAATTATGTCCTCAAAATGAGATTTAGAGTGAACATGTTTGCCACACTGATAATTAAACAATGAAAAATTCCATACTCCGATGGTATTGAATTATAAAATGGCACAGAAATCAAAGCATCAATGAAAAAGAGAGCTTACAAATATTATGGTCTTTTAGAAGCTAATAATGCCTAACTGAAAAAGAAAACATATAAAATGAATTAGAAAAGCTTCAAATATGAAAAACAAGTTAGAAAAGTTTTAAGACTGAAGGTGAATGGCAGTAATATAATCTAAGCCATTTAATACTTGGACCATCTCTGTAATATGCTGGACCAGACGCCTTATATGATAAGATCCAAAAGCTTAAAACAATTCATCATGCATTACATCCAAAAAGTGACATAGATAATTTGTATTTACCAAGGAAAATTGTTGGTCATGGTTTGTTTCCAATATAGCAGACAGTGGAGGATGAAATCAGAGGCTTCAATAACTGCATAGAGAATACTGTATATTAATAAATGTCTGCAAGAAAAACATTTTGGAAGTGACAGAATTAAAGGAGGCACACAAAACTAAACAGCTACAACAGTGAATGAACATTTTGGAAGATAAATCTCTGCACAGTCCAAAATCTGAAAGACACTGAAGGTAAGGTGAATAGTAATTAAACTTGACAATGGCTTCAGATTGGATTCATCAAGAAGGAAATATCTTAAGGCTTAATATTGGACCACGAGAGCAAGTACTAGCAACAATGTCATCAAACAAGAATTCAAAAAACTGAAAACCATAGCAATTGTAGGCTATGCAAAGAGAAAGATTATTAACTACTAATAAGCATCTGTAGCAAAATTTCTCAGACCGGATAAAACAAGAAATATTTTGTGGCAAAAATAGTTCATTGGAACAATGTTTCTCAATCTCAGCAACTTTAAGATGCATGGATCTCAATTCCCAAAATTCCATGCTCAAGTCCCATCCCATGGAATCCAGCATGGACATCTAGGAGTTGACATCCCCACATCTTAGACTTAAAGTAAGGGAGTCAGCCTGGAATTCTAAAACTAAGACATTCTAGAAGCTTCACAAATGCTCCAGTTTTACTTTATTTCCAGGGTGGAATACTTTATTGCTGATAACTATAACTATAATAGCATTATCAATGGCATTTAGGCATATATATCAGCCTATATTGCTTTACATCATTCTCTGAGTGATTTACAATGTAGAAGCATTATTTGTGTAATGCCTCCAACAATATGGGTCCTCATTTTACCAACCTCGGAGGGATGGAAGCCTGAGTCAACCTTGAGCCAGTCAGGATTGAACTCCTGGCAGTGGGCAGTTAGCCTACAATACTGCACTTTAACCACTATGCCACCAGGGCTCTTGTAATTATTGTTATGATAACAATAATTCCACAAAACACTTTCCTTTCTGAACTTTGTCCATGGGTATATGTACTTAAGACAATGCCAGTAGATCACTCTTAGAAACTCATTAGGGAAGACATGATATTTTACCTTTTACACTTGTTAGACTGCTAGCAGACTAAATATACTATAGTGCCTGATATGCACTACATGTCTAACTGAGAAAAAGGTACATAGATATAAACTATATATAAATAAACGTAGATATAGGCCTGTAAGATGATTCAGTGAACAGGTTTGTTTTTACAATATTATGCCAACAAATACAGGCAATTGATGTAGACCAGTGGTTCTCAACCTCAGCAACAAAAATATGACTTCAACTTTCAGGACTTCCGGTTGGCTCCGCGATCGCCGCAGACGCTCCTTCCTCGGGGCGCCGGTCCCCGGCTCCGTCAAAGCCGCCAGAAAGCCGAAAAACAGCTTCAGTATTCTTCAGCCAGCATAGAAGTCCAAGCATTCCATACATTTATTATTTGTATTTGTTTGCATAATACCGTAAAGACAAACCTGTTCACTGAAGTTCATACATAGAAGTCCATACAGATGCATGATTGTCTGGGACGCTACAAATCCTCTTCATGACCTGTTTTCCTTGTAACCTTCTGGGCGGAGGCTTCGTGATATCCGAAGCAGAACATCCAGATTCAGCCACAGGTTTGTTCCATATAGTATCAACCTTGTGAACTCTCAAGTGTTCTTTTTCTGCTATGTATTCAAGATGAACAAGATTTATATGTATTTATATGTTAGGGTATATATGTATATAGCAGTGATAATGAACCTTTTTTGGTTCAGGTGCCAAAAGGGTTCATGCGCATGTGATAGCGTGCACGCGTATGCCCACACCCATAATGCAATGCCCTCCCGCCCATGCATGCACACAACCCCCGCGCTGCCCCCTGTGCATGCACACAATAACCCTGCACTCCCCCTGCATGCGCACAGGCCTCACTGAAGCCTCTCTCGTTTTTCATCGTCTCCAGGGTTCAGGAGGCTTTCCTGAAGCCTGGGGAGAGCGAAAACGCCGAAAAGAAGGCCGAAAATCAGCTTGCCAGCACACGCATGCGTGCTGGAGCTGACATAGGGCAGCGACTTGCGTGCCTTCAGATATGGCTCCGCTTGCCACCTGTGGCACGCGTGCCATAGGTTTGCCATCACTGGTACTGTATATAGCGTATCTATATGTGTGTTATGGATGTATACACTTTTGAGAGCAGGCAACAGAATTTCATTTTTAATGTGTGCCAGTGTGTTTACAGAAAAAAGTGACAATAAAGGTTATCTTATCTTATCTTATCTTATCTTATCTTATCTTATCTTATCTTATCTTATCTTATCTTATCTTATCTTATCTTATCTTATCTTATCATCTTATCTCTTATCTTATCTCTTATAAAAGTTGTTGAAATTGAGAAAAGCTGATCTAGACTATGAACTGCCAAACCCTTGTCATAAGTTTGCAAGCACCCCCAAACTCCATTTTTTAGAATTCATGGAGAGATCATATCCTTAAAAGAAGGTTACATCATTTCTGGGAATTAAAAATAAAGAAAAAGAATTGCAAAATCCAGGTACCCCCCCACCCCCCCGATATGTGTGATGCAATAGCAATACCCTATTACACACAATTTAGCTCAACTGCAAACTTGGCAAAAAGGAAGAAAGGAAAAAGTGTGTCTCTGCCTATAAGAACAGAAGTCACGCTTACTGTTGATTCTGTGCAAGGCAGGCCGGGTTTCTTACAATTCACTTCCACTTCATTTACTGTGAAGTATTTATCCATGTTTGTTTGCGTAGTGAAAAGTATTACTTACCTCCATGACTATGCCTAATATTTAATAATACTTTTCCTTGGTTTCTTATTTAATTTGACTTAAACAAAAATTATGCATTGCCTTTCCACTCTGCAGCTGAGACAACAAATAATCAGAGAATAGAAAAACACAGTTACAAAAGAGATATAAATACAGCTAAGACAAACATACAATAATGAATTGACAGCTGTGGAAATGTATTTATTTATTTAACAAAAGGAGATGGCAGCCTATCAAACACAAGGTGATGCTGGATGGGCATACAATAACAGGATGCCATGCGTGTCAAAAGTTACACGTCTGAAAAAAGGCTTAAAGGGTGCCGGTCCTGACCCCTTTTTCCCTCTGTCTCTCCCGCAAAACCAAAATCTTGCTCTGTGTCTTAGCAAATCTTTTTTTCAGTGAAAGGAAGGCTACAAAGCAATTTTGCAACCTTTGATTGGGGTTTATAAAGGATACATATCAGAAAAAGTGATGCTGAATAATTGGAAGACCCAAGCAATCTATATATTACTTATTGTCATGACCTTTAACTGGGTGCAATGGTGCATCATGGAGCGACAATTTTTGAAACAATGTATCTCAAATAACTTACAGAATGAGTCCAAAAACTGGGACTCATGGCTTCCATAAGGTGACCAGATTTTAATATTTGTAAAGTGGGACACCATTGATTGGGGGGTTTTTTCTAGGGGAGCAAGATGGGAGGGGTCTGTCTCTCTTATCCTGCAGCTTTGTGCACCCCCCCAAACACCCCCCTTCATCGCAGCCAGGGGTGGGTTCCTACCGGCGCAGGCTTACCTGTTCGTCGCTGCAGAGCCGAAGAAGCTGGTGGCGTTCGTGGCGCGGGGCTTCCCCCGCCCGCTTTCCCCGGCCACCGGGACGCCACCATTTGCGTTCTTTTGCCCTCTGCGCATGTGCAAAGCGTTCTGCTTGCACAGAGGGCAAAAGAACGCAAATGGCGGCGTCCCGGCGGCCGGGGAAAGCGGGTGGGGGAAGCCCCGCGCCGCGAATGCCACCAGCTTCTTCGGCTTTGTGGTGACGAACAGGCAAGACCGCCGCTGCCCCTCTCACTGCCCTCCCTCCCCACCTGGCAGGAGGAGGCAGGCGAGGCAGGAGGCAGAGGGGTATGCAGGGCAAATTCAAATGTAAAAAGCGGGACTTTTTTGAAACGCTGCGGGACGCAGGACAAATTATTAAAAAGCGGGACTGTCCCACCAAAAGCGGGACGTCTGGTCACCTTAGGCTTCCAGGAGACTAAAATTTGAGAAAGTTGCAACTGCTTCAATGCTACTAGTTGCTTTTGCAGCGATGGCCTGCAGCTGCAGTCATGTGATTTTCATTCTCAATATTTCATAACAGTTTGCTAGCCAGTCTCACAAACCTTTGCTCTCTCCCTCACCCAGCAGCAGCAACTTACTAGAAAGGGAAGGGAAGGGAGGGAGGGAGGGAGGGAGGGTTGATTTATTTCTGCTTCTCCTTGCCAAAGTCCCACAAGGAAACTCAGTGGGGAAACCAGCAGGAAATCAGAAGTTGTCCCTGCTCCCACTGATTTTTGCCCAATGTCACAATGAGGCACAAGTTGTCTAGTTGGCTCTATGTTAAATATGCCATATGACTCATTAGTAAATAATACTCATAATTTAAAGCCATTCCTGTTGAAACAGTGCATATATAATCAAAGCCGTTACATCTTGATTCTGTCTATCCATACCCTTATTGAGTATAACATTGAGTGAAGTGTTTAGACAGTGGTGAATATTTAATGTTGAGAATTTGCTATCCATTTTTTTAAAGCAGATCAGAAAACATTAGAGAAATGTCTGAGCTTTTGATCATAAATTCTCTATATTTGTTTTACTTGTGAAATAAATACCTAAAGGAATAGCATATCATAGATTTGTTTCAAAATAAAATATTTCCAGCTGAGAAGTGTACATTTTTATCTATCCACACATATAGTACTTATGGATATTTTCTCCTGGTATTTTTTTGTTTGTTTGTTTGTTCAGGGTCACATTATTGCAGCTGCTATAATTGGTAATTCTAACATTAAACTAGAATGCTTGGTTTTGTAAATAATTTTGCTTCATGATTTTAAGGGAAGCTTTTCTCTGGGTGTAGCTACACAATCTCCCAAAATTTGTATTTTGCTTTTCAACAAGGTTATTTAAGAAAGACAAAAAAATAGTTTAATTTAACCTCTCACCAACACACACAAAATCTTCTATACAGATCAATAAACTTAGGTGATAAATTTAGTACCAAGTGACCTAGTCGAATGGAATAAAGTAAATTATTTCTCCTTAAAAGTAATACATTTGGGAATTAAGACATGTCAAGTGTCTGTGAAAATAAATATGTGAGTCAGGTACAGAGTAGAGGTTATTGTATGGAATGGGTCGAATAATATAAATTAAGCAATGCTATAGGAACAAAATAGAAGAGCACAACAGAAATATACAAAAGTCTATATGAAGAACCTTGCTCCTCAATATGCATGTTAGAAATAAGTTGAGACACCCTGATGGACACAAGATTACAGAGCTGATGGAAAGAGTATACCCATTTTTCCCCTTAAACATAAATCATTTTTCTGCCAGTACTTTACAAATTCTGAATAGCTTTAACCAGATATTGCTGAATAGATCCAATGGATGAGTCTGGAAAATGCCACTAGTTGGTAATGAGTATGGATTCATTTCTGCAATTGGAATTCTGCTGATCTACAGAATCAATAAACTAATCTACAGAATCTGCAATTGGAATTCTGCTGATCTACAGAATCAATATGCACTGGTTGTTTTATCAGTTATTAAGGAACATTTTTATGCCAGTCCCAGTTATTTTTTTAGCCTGGAACTGTGCATACATTTGGTTTCCAGTTCACCATTCCTATTTGGGATTGCTTAACTGTTATTGTTGTTGTTCCTTAGTCATTCAATTCTGAATCTTCATGAAATGATAAACAATTGTTTAATTGATTAAACTTATATGCCACTCAATTCCAAGTTAGTTTGTCAGGACTGACCATCAATAACTTCTTTGAGTTTTCACAAGCTCCTGTTCAAGATGTGAGTATCTAGCCAGCTTGTCTTCTGCTGACCTCTTTTTCTGTTGTCTTAGATTTGTCCAAATATCTGGATCTTCTTCAAAATTTCTTGCTTCTGCAGTATGTGTCCAATGCACTTAGCCCGTAGTGTTATTATTAGTGTATCCAGTGACTTGTCTGGTTTTACGTCATTTAGCACTAAGTGGTTTATTCTTCTTGCTGACCAAGGCATTTTCAACAATTTTCTCCAGTTTAACCACTCAAGCTTCATCTGTGTACCAAACCATCTTCAGAGGTGATTGTTCAGCTCCAGGTATTCTGCACCATCCCACCAGCGAGCTATGGAAAACCTCAATTCTCTCCTTTTTTTATTTCTCCATTTTTATCTCATTGCAAAGATCCGTTGTTCACGTCTGGGAAAAAATGTTAATGATAACATGGATGTTTAAAATAGAAGTCATTTTAAGGGCAGAGTGAAATCATTATCGCGAGTTTGCATTGTGGGTATTGATAAAATTTTCAATTATGCATGACATTTTAGCTTAATTTTTGACTTCATTGTATAACTCGCTGAAGTCTTCTGCCGTTCAGTTAAGGAGGCTTTGATCAAGCACAGAGTATCAAGGCAGCTGGTTTTTAATGTCTGTAACAAGACTTTGGCTCCACTGATAAAAAATAAAATAAAATCCCTAGTCATTTAATCAGTGTCTATGCAGTGATAATAGGAAATGGAGATTTTCTATCAGCTGTGAAGGCAGTTGAAGTCTCACCCAATTGACAGGCTAATCAACCTTTTAAAAATGCAGGAATGCACATAGAATCACCTCCTGCATGCTGATAGTAAAGGACTTGGGTAGCTGAAGCTCCCCACCCTTTACACAAATATACCGACACACATAGAATGATCACACACTGAGAGAAGCAACTTTATACCGCAGCTACATCAAGACACAAATATTAAATTGGGCTGTGGATTCAATCACAAAATAAACAAATGAAGAACAATCCTACTGTGCTCCACAGATCACAGAATCACAAGCAATTTGCACTCCACAAGAAACAGGCAGCTACTTTTCAATGTAAGTGTGTCATTCATAGGGATAGAATATATTTTATTTTGGCCACTTCGTTGTAATGTTCCATAGCAATAGTTCCACAGTCAAACAGGAAAACAAAGGGGAGTTTGCTCTAATGTTTATATATTTAATAAGGATCTGATTTCTTAATAGCAATAGCACTTAGACTTATATACTGCCCCCTAGTACTTTACAGCACTCTCTAAGCAGTTTACAGAGTCAACCTATTGCCTCCACAACAATCTGGGTCCTCATTTTACTGACCTCGGAAGGATGGAAAGTTTAGTCAGTCTGGAGCTGATGAGAATTGAACTGCCAAACTGCTAGCAGTCAGCAGTCAGCAGAATTAGCCTGTAATACTGCATTCTAACCACTGCGCCACCATGGCTTAAAGAATATACTCTTTTATGTATATGAGTTGCGGTGGCGCAGTGGTTAGATGGCAGTACTGCAGGCTACTTCTGCTGACTGTTGGCTGCCTGCAATTTGGCAGATCGAATCTCACCAGACTCAAGGTTGACTCATTCTTCCATCCTTCCAAGGTGGGTAAAATGAGGACCCAGATTGTTGGGGGCAATATGCTGACTCTGTAAACTGCTTAGAGAGGGCTGTAAAAGCACTGTGAAGTGGTATATAAGTCTTTAGAATTTAGAATATAAAATGGAGTAACTTCTTAAGATTAGCCAGACAAAACTCAGCATACAAAGCAATTTCTTATCTTAAGGTTGACTTCTTATTGACCAATTGTAGCCCAAATAATACAATCATAATAACCCAGATGGCATTTGGGTGGGTTAATGGTTAAGCCAGCATCTTCAAATTTGAAAATGGCATCTTTCAATTTCTTCAAATATTCCTTCCAGGTGATGCTGTGAATCACAAGATCATCCAGAAAAAACTTCATAGATTGTTCCTCTGCCTGGAATAATTATGTCCATTAGTCTCTAGATGTTTGGAGATATGCCATGGGAACAAAAAGCATTTTTTATACATTGGAACAGTTTCTGAAGCTAGGCAAATACTATCTTCACCTTAAACTTTCCCTCAGAAATATTTGGGACTGGACCTTGGATAAAGGCAAGATAGTGAAATATTTAGCTCGAACTAACTGATCTAATAAATCATTAGTTCTGGGTATTATGTAATTATCAAAAGTGGTTATTTGACTGAGATTCAGTTAGTTCAATTTATATGGCTTCCTTTCTCATCATCAAGACTCTGAATAACTAACAACAGTTAAAAACCCAACACAACCACAACATAACAATAAATTCATAATAGGCAGCTTAGGTAAACCACAAACAGCCATCGGTATCATTCTACCACATTCAGTTTTCTTTCTTCTTCAATTCTCTGCCTGGGCAGACTGCCCAATCTTGGCAACTTTAAGACTTCTGAACTTCAACTCCCAGAATTACCCATGCTGGCTGGAGAATTCTGGGAGCTGAAGACCACAAGTCTTAAAGTTGCCAAGGTTGGCCTGGCCTAGAGAGTTCCCTTTTCTCCAGTGGCTATTTCATGGAAAGCTTTGATTCACTCAATGTCCTCTTTTGATTGAGCTGGAATTACAGTTTGAGGAATGCCTTTGGGTTTAGCACCAGGGTCTTCTCTCCTGGGTCCATGTCTGAAGGAAGGTTTTCTCAGCCGTTGACTTAGCACAGGAGTCTGTGAACCCTGAAAATCTTTCCTTTGCTGCTTTTGTTGTCATCAGCCCATCAACTAATTTATCTGCAAAGGACCATCTGGTTTCATCCCAAACTCTTGCAAGGTTTTCTGGATTTTGACAAAATCCTTTTTCTTTCAATCCTGGTCACAGTTTTTAATACCTCTCCTACCACATTCTTAAGAATAATAGACAAAGGACAGCACATAAGGATCTTCTTGTAAACCAGTCATTTTTTTAAAACTTTATTGGTAGCATAATCAAAGAACTCATTGGTTCCTCTATTAGTTTACTAAATTAACTCTTTCATCCAGATAACTGTGCAAGCAGCATTCAAGCAATACATGTAAACAGAGCTACATCTCCCTCCTGCTTTCAGAAAAATGTAAAGTGCAGTGAACGGCCTAATAGCTCCACCATTCTGAGATTAACTATTTCTCTGCCTGCAGTTGCTGCCATAATAATGTGCCTATCCTGAAAGGTAATTGCTACTAAATTCCCCAAAGAATGAATCAAAGGTTTTAATTAAAATTTAACTGGCAACCACTCATGGTTAGCCCAACCTTGATCTTCTTTTTATTTGTCTCTAGTCCTTTTCCTCTGTGTATCTATGCTGGGTAGACAAATCCCTTGTTGTGTCATATTGTTCTTTGATGTGTTGAAACACCCAGGAACCTGCATCTCTTTAGCAGTCTGTTGTCAGGGTTCCAGAAAACATTCCCAACGAAATAAAACTCTGAGGCTGGAAGTTCCTCAAAGATCCAATTTATTAGAGATGTCATGTTGGCATATCTGGGAAAACCCAAATCTGAAAGCTTCCAGGTTTTCCCCACCCAGTTGAAAGTTCACAACCCTTAGACCAACTTAAAACAAACATGCTTTGGGGTAGGTATAAGGGTATCCCTGTAAGAGAAAGAGTCTGTTTATGTGGGTCGGGGGAAGTTGAAACAATGTCCCATGTAATGTTTGATTGCCCCCTATACTCAGATTTGAGGGAACATCAGCTGGGCAGGATCTTTTATACCAGCACCCCTAAGTCTAAAGAGCGGTTTTTGCAACATTGTCTGTTAGGTTCTAACTTGCAGCTGGTGAAATGGATTGCCAAATTTGCGGTAAAGTTAATGGAAAAAAGGATAAAGTTGGTGCAGCAGAATGTGGTAAATTGTAGGAAAGATCATTTGATTTAATAATGTAATTTTAATAGTAGTTTTAAGACTGATTGGGTAGATGCAGGGGTAACAGTATAATATAATTTTAATCATGTTTAATTTTATCTCAAATGATTGTATTTTATTCTGATCTCATTTTAGATTGTATTTTATTCTAATCTCATTCTAAATTGTGCGTTATTCCAATTTCATTTAAATTGTTTTACCAAACTTTTGTAATGATTTGTTTTTTTGGAACTCTGCATTTTGATATGGCCCAAGGGCTAATCAATAAAATTTATTCATTCATTCACAACCCTGCCCCACACCCACAAGTCAATCACATGGTCCAGGGGTGGGTTCTAACTTACCTCGCTGCTGGTTCGCTTCCTCCCTTCCTTTCTGCACATGGGCAGAAGCCAAAAACAAGATGGCGGCGCCCATGTACCAGCACCGACAGAACCGGCTTTGTGATGTCACCTAATGTTTACTAATGGTTCTAAAGAACCGGTTAGAACTGGTAGGAACCCACCTCTGACATGGTCCAACCAAATCTTCATATTTAACTGGATACAATCTCCAGGCAGTCCCAAGTAGGTGTAGGCAAATGTCCTTGAATAAGGAATGTTGTTATGACTATGTTTCTACCACTTCAACCAAAAAAACCCTCCCAATTTCCCAGGCCAAAATATGTGGCAGTCAGGAAGCAAAATAAAAAAAAAGGCTTCCAAAACTGACATCTGTTACCGCTGGAGCCTATCCTTGCTTGTGAGCATTTTCTTTTCTGTGACTCCAACTGCTTCCTGTCATTTTCTTAGCCCATTTCAATTTTTCTTCCCTTCTTCCTTTGTGAGAATGTGAAAAAAAAACCCAGCTTATCTGGTTGTTCTCTCAGCTCGGGTTATCAGACAAATACAATCAGTATATCTGGGAGATCACGTGACAGGGTGGCAGAGGCTATTTACCATTTTTATTCACTCACACTGAACAGATCAAAATAGAGCGATGTAGAACAGGCAGTCTGACAAATCTGAGTAAATGGCCAGGGAAGCTGCTACCTCCATCATCTGCTTTTAGGAGCAACTTCCTTGCTACACTTCATCTATCTCCAATCTGGTGTTCCAACTTTGGCCATGCTAGTTGGAAAGTCAATAAGGTTTTCAAGGCATTAGGTAAGGCAAGACTCCTCTTACCAGTGGTCTGGTTAGTTCTGTTAATTATTTTTGCTTTCTCCACAGTGAAAGTCCATTTGATTAAGATTGTGGTGGAATGAGGAAATCTATTTTAAGAGTTTGGGAAGATCTATCTCATGGACCAACTGGGTCCTCACAGCCTTTCAATCCAGATTTCCTGATTCAGTTCATACCAGACTCCCCTCAGACCTGCTCTACTAATCTGTTCCATCTCAGTGGAGAGAGAGAGAGAGAGAGAGAGAGAGAGAGAGAGAAAGAGAGGGAGGGAGGGAGGGAGGGAGGGAGGGAGAGGGAGAGGGAGAGGGAGAGGGAGAGGGAGAGGGAGAGGGAGAGGGAGAGGGAGAGGGAGGAAGGAAGGTGGAGAAACACTTGAACAAGATGTGGATGGAAATATTTGTGGTTGTTGTAGCTTTATAACAAATGAAAAGAAGAAAATCTTTATTAATTCATCTGTCTAACGTTTGCTCTGCTAATGTCCAGTTTTTGATAACACTCAGCAGATTGAAATGAGTTAAAATAGACTATAATTTCATTCCCCCCCCATGTGCACCTGGATTAAAGGACTAGCAACTGCTTAAATGAACCGTTATCTTAAACTAATTCAGGGCAGTGGACAAAGCTACTAAAGGGAGAACGTTGTATGACACCAAGACCAATGTCCCTGTCATTAACAATCATGATGTAAGTATCAGAATGACAAGGGTCCCATTAGAAGGTTTTTGAAATGATTGCAGGATGGCTGAGTGGCACAGGGCTTCCCTTTTCACATGGTCACATTTTTCAGACTGTGGGGGAAGACATTCTGGAGTTCGAGGCTTGCATGCAATTTAGCCCCAGATCCTCCCCAAATCATGATTCAGACTTTGCACCAAACTAGACTTCGATAAAGTCTGCATGATGAGAACAATTCTATAGCCATGCTTTCTCTACAGTTATGCGTGAAGTCCAGGGGCGGGTTCCTAATTTTTTTACTACCACTCTGTGGGTGTGGCTTATTTTGTGGGTGTGGCTTGCCAGCCATGTGACTGGGTGGGCGTGGCTTCTCGGACTGCTGAAGGGAGGGGAACTGAGATAGGTCCTGCCACCCATTCCTCCTCCCCTCAGCAGCTCGAGAAGCCTCAAACATGCGAAAATGCCTAGGATCATCACCGCACGTTCATGGCTTCTCGGACTGCTGAAGGGAGGGGAATGGAGATAGCTCCTGCCACCCATTCTTTCAGCGTCTCATGCACTCCCTCAGCCATCCTCCCCTGCTTGGACTCACTGTGGGGTAGGAAGGCAGCGCATGAGCAGTGCCAGAAACTCGGCTTCTGGGCATGCGCAGAAGAATTAAAAAATAAATAATTTTTTTTTTAATGGCGGCATCCAGGCACCGGCAACCGACTGCACCGGTACTGTGACATCACCAGCGGGCCACTACCGGTGCTATAGAGTGGACCGCACTGGTAGGAACCCACCACTGGTGCATTCCATTTAAACCATGTATCCTCCTGTCCCTCCCTTCTCTAACAACATAGTGACGTGTTTTGTGTAAAATGAGGGCATTTCAATGAGGGAATATAATGCTGAGCTTTGAACTGAATCATCAGAGACCCTCTTTATGCCATTGTACAGAGGTTCTGAGCACAAAAAAAAAACCAAATAACGTGAGGTAGGGCTGTGACTTTGATTTAAATTCATCGTATTCTGAAGGTGAAAGGAGCAATTTATTAAGCTTATACGACAAAGCTGTTAGGGATTCAGGTTAGAAAATGACACATCTTCAGATTGAGTTGATTATGCTGGGCACCTTACTTGATGAATAAATTGGAGTTCAGGATTGTCAATTTGTTCTGACATTGCTCCTTAAATGCTCTAGAACATACCTATATCATGTTTGATCTGGTTAGGAGATAAATAATTTCTGGACCAATTTGGCCAGACAAAATGGAACAAGTGTTAAAATCAAGAAACGAGACAAGTATGATTTTATCGGAATGTATCAGGCAGTAGAACCAGGGCATTTATTAAGGCAAACGTTTTCTTTCTCTCACAGTCCTATGAGTCTGTTTGACAGTTCTTCCACCCAGGGATGCCAAGCTGAAAGGACAATGCTAAGTCTGCGTAAAGTGTCTGCAGCTGGCCTCAGCAAATGTCCTTTGCACTGCAGTAGTGATGCGGTTTGCCTGGTGGAGGCACAGAAGCAATGCTCTTCACCTCACTGAGCGCTTTGCACGCCTTCCAACTGTCTCTTGCAACAAATGGGACATGCCAAAGCAGGCACTCTATCAACCTGAAGCAAAGCTACGTTGCAACCTTGCCTCGCTGTTCAGAAGCAGAGGACCGTGTGGCTTTGGGGAAGTGACTTCAAAGGGCTGCTGTGCTCAAAGCATTGTCAAATCAAAGCGTGCCTTCCAAATGTTGTCCCTAAGAGAATACTATAGAAGATTTGCTTTAAAAAAAAATAAAAATAAAGTTAAGTACCCAGAGGTCTCCTTTTTTCAAAAGAAGAATCTTTTTGAGAATGCTGATAGAGTGAGCATTGCTAAAATGACGGGAGATCCAATTTTGGGGTATTTCAGTAGCTGGTAACACATATTTCTACGCTATCCTCAAAAGGCTGGAAGAGAGGGAATAAAGTAAAAATATCCTAATGGTTCTGGGCATACCATTGCTATTATTTTATGTTGCTGATGCTCTCTTGCTACTTTAGGATTAGTCACACAACCGTTTACTCATCCTTCTCTGTGCCCCTGAAGAGTGTTGCAAGAGGATAGACAATCTGCAATGTCAACCAGGATGGATGAAAAAAATGACAGAATTTGGAACTGGGGGGAGGGGGGAATTGGCAAATCCTTGAATCTGACTCTTTCCTTAAAGCTTTTTGAGAAGGCATATGAATAGCGAAACTAAGGAAGACCATATATCAGAGATGGGGATCCCTGACCCCATAGGTGGATATTGTCAACTTTATGTGGCCTTGAAAGCCTCCTCTAAACATGATTGCTAAAAACTGATAATAGACTTGTTTTGCCATTATGAGGAACAGTAGAACGGTTGTGATCGCTTCTTTGAGAGAGGGATCCATCCCACAGCCCTTAAAAGCTGCGGTGGTGAGGCCCCTCCTCAAGAAGCCTTCCCTGGACCCAGCGGATTTAAAGAACTTCCGTCCAGTCTCCAACTTACCCTTCTTGGGTAAGGTTGTTGAGAAGGTGGTGTTGCTCCAACTCCTGCGGCTATTGGAGGATACTGATTATCTGGATCCCTTTCAATCGGGTTTCAGGCGCGGCTACAGTACGGAGACTGCTTTGGTCGCGCTGATGGATGATCTCTGGCGAGCCCGGGATGGGGGTCATTCCTCCATCCTGGTGCTACTTGACCTCTCAGCGGCTTTCGATACCATTGACCATGGTATCCTTCTGCGTCGTCTTGGGGAGATGGGAGTGGGAGGCACTGTTTTACGGTGGTTCTCCTCCTACCTCTCTGACAGGACGCAGTCGGTGTTGACAGGAGGACAGAGGTCGGCCCCTAGGCCCCTGGTTTGCGGGGTGCCACAGGGCTCGGTCCTCTCGCCCATCCTGTTTAACATTTACATGAAACCGCTGGGTGAGATCATCCGACGACATGGGGTGAGGTATCAGCAGTATGCTGACGATACCCAGTTGTACATCTCCACCCCGTGTCAGTTCAGTGAAGCTGTTGATGTAATGTGCCGCTGCCTGGACGATGTGAGGGTCTGGATGGGAGTGAACAGACTCAGGCTCAACCCAGACAAGACTGAATGGCTCTGGATATTGCCTCCCAAGGACTATGTCGACTGTCCCTCCTTGGTTCTCGGGGGAGAAAAATTGACTCCCTCAGAACAGGTTCGCAATTTGGGTGTTCTCCTAGACCCACAGCTAAAATTGGATCAACATCTTTCAGCTGTGGCTAGGGGGACCTTTGCACAGATCCGTCTCGTGCACCAATTGCGACCCTACTGGGAGAGGGAGGCTTTGCTCACAGTCACTCATGCCCTTGTCACCTTACGGCTAGACTACTGTAACGGACTCTACATGGGGCTACCCTCAAAGAGCATCCAGAGACTCCAGCTGGTACAGAATGCAGCTGCGCGTGCAGTAGTGGGTGTACCGAGATACACCCACGTAACACCTATCCTTCGCCAGCTGCATTGGTTACCAGTCAGCCTCCGGGTGCAATTTAAGGTGTTGGTCGCTACCTTTAAAGCCCTACATGGCTCAGGGCCAGGCTACCTGCGGGACCGCATCCTACCACATACCTCCCTAAGACCGGTTAGGTCCCACAGAGAGGGCCTCCTCCGGGTCCCGTCGGCCAAACAATGTCGGTTGGCAGGACCGCGGGGGAGGGCCTTCTCTGTGGGAGCCCCGTCCCTCTGGAACCAACTGCCACCAGAGATCCGGACCATCCCCACCCTACTGGCCTTCCGTAAAGCCTTAAAAACATGGCTCTTCCGGCAGATGGGGTGAATAGGACAACCAGATTCCCCCTGAATGTTGTGTTTATAATGTCTTCTTTTTAATTATATTTTTAATTTAAATTAATGACGACTGTTTTTAAATGTACGCCTCTTA
This sequence comes from Diadophis punctatus similis, assembly GCA_023053685.1. Lineage (NCBI taxonomy): Eukaryota > Metazoa > Chordata > Lepidosauria > Squamata > Dipsadidae > Diadophis > Diadophis punctatus. The sequence continues at coordinate 329,617 of JALIGW010000148.1, read as the reverse complement.
TTTATGTTGTACGCCGCCCTGAGTCCCACGGGATTGGGCGGCCTATAAGAGCGTTTAAATAAATAAAATAAATAAATAGAAGGAAACAGCAGCTCCAGTCCCAAAGATGTAGCACGATTATTTTAAATTTATAACCAGCTTTTCTGTTCTAGGGAGCATCCAGGAAGCTACCAATGTTTTAAAAATAATATTAACAATGCAGATAGGTGACCTAAAGATAAACCAAGGTTTAATAATCATCAAATAAATACAAATCTGGTGAAAGAGGTGTTTATCTATAGAGTTCCTAAATTCAGGGAGAAAGTGGGCCAAATTCAACTCCCAAAGGAGGTTTTGGGAAGAACACAGGAGAAGGCTTCACGGAAGGAAGAAGCTCTAACTATCAGGGTCTCTTCAAAAGAACCTCTCAGTCTTAATAACAAGACGGTTTGAATTGTGACTGACATCCCCTAAAGCTGTTGAAATCTTTAGAGCTCATTATCAACACTTTGAACCAGAATAGAATAGAATAGAATAGAATAGAATAGAATAGAATAGAATAGAATAGAATAGAATAGAATAGAATAGAATAGAATAGAATAGAATAGAATAGAATAGAATAGAATTCATTATTGGCCAAGTGTGATTGGACACACAAGGAATTTGTCTTGGGACATATGCTCTCAGTGTACATTAAAGAAAAGATAAGTTCGTCAAGAATCATAAGGTACAACACTTAATGACAGTCCGGGTACAAATAAACAATGAAATCATATTAGGAACCAGTCAATATAAATTGTAAGGATACAAGCAACAAAGTTACAGTCATACAATCATTAGTGGGAGGAGATGGGTGATGGGGATGATGAGAAGATTAATAGTAGTGCAGACTTATTAAATAGTTTGACAGTGTTGAGGGAATTACAGTATTTGTTTAGCAGAGTGATGGCATTCGGGAAAAAACTGTTGTTCTAGTGTGCAGTGCTCTATATCGTCGTTTTGAGGGTAGGAGTTGAAACAGTTTGTGTCCAGGATGTGAGGGGGTCTGTAAATATTTTCACGGCCCTCTTTTTGACTCGTGCAGTATACAGGTCCTCAATGGAAGGCAGGTTGGCAATAATTGTTTTTTCTGCAGTTCTGATTATCCTCTGAAGTCTGTGTCTGTCTTGTTGGCTTGCAGAACCAAACCAGACAGTTATAGAGGTGCAGATGACAGACTCAATAATTCCTCTGTAGAACTGTATCAGCAGCTCCTTGGGCAGTTTGAGCTTTCTGAGTTGGCGCAGAAAGAACATTCTTTGTTGTGCTTTTTTAGATTTTAGATTTAGATTTATTATTAGAGTTGGAAGGGACCTTGTAGGTCATCTAGTCCAACCCCCTGCTCAAGCAGGAGTTCCTACACCATTTTTGATGACATTTTTGATGTTAGGTGTCCATTTTAGATCTTGTGATATGGTAGAACCTAGAAATTTGAAGGTCTCTACTGTTGATACTGTGTTGTCTAGTATTGTAAGAGGTGGAAGTATGGGCGGGTTTCTTCTAAAGTCTACCACCATTTCTACATTTTTGAGTGTATTCAGTTCCAGATTGTTCCAGTCGCACCACAAGGTTAGTTGTTCAACCTCCCGTCTCTATGCGGATTCATCATTGTCTTGAATGAGGCTGATCACTGTTGTGTCATCTGCAAACTTCAGTAGTTTAACAGATGGATCGTTAGAGATGCAGTCATTGGTATATAGAGAGAAGAGAAGTGGAGAGAGCACACAGCCTTGGGGGGCCCCTGTGCTAATTGTACAGGTATCTGATATGATTCTGCTTAGCTTCACCTGCTGCTTCCTGTCTGTTAGGAAGCTTATGATCCACTTACAAGTGTGTTCAGGTACCGTTAGCTGGTTCAGCTTAGTTAGAAGAGTGTCTGGAATGATGGTATTGAATGCTGAACTAAAGTCTACAAAGAGGACCCTTGCGTAGGTCTTTGGAGATTCAAGATGTTGTAGGATGTAGTGCAGAGCCTTATTAACAGCATCATCTGTTGATCTGTTTGTTTGGTGTGCAAATTGCAGGGGGTCTAACAGTGGATCCATGATGGTTTTCAAATGGGACAGCGCTAGCCTTTCAAAGGTTTTCATAACTACAGATGTTAGAGCAACTGGTCTATAGTCGTTCAGTTCCTTGATAGTGGGCTTCTTCGGCACTGGGAGGATAGTAGAGCGTTTGAAGCAAGAAGGAACATAGCACATCTCTAGAGATTTATTGAAGATTCGGGTGAAGATGGGGGCCAATTGGTCAGCACAGACTTTTAAGCAAGAAGGAGTTATCTTGTCTGGGCCTGGAGCTTTTCCTGGCTTCTGTCTGTGAAATAGGTCTTGCACTTCCTTTTCTGTGATCACTAGGGGTTGTGAATCCAATTGTATGGGGTCAGTTGTAGGAGGCTTGGCTGTTGTTGGTGTGTCTGAGATGGGGGTTGTGGAGATAGGTGGCTGTAGTTTCCTTTCAAACCTGCAGTAGAACACGTTCAGGTCATCTGCCAGATGTTGATTTCCTTCAGCCTGGGAAGGTGGTGTCCAACCTTGGCAACTTTAAGATATGTGGACTTCAACTCCCAGAATTCTGCAGCCACCCATGTTGGCTGAGGAATTCTGGGAGCTGAAGTCCACAAGTTGTAATATTGCCAAGGATGGAGATTCCTGCTTTAAGCAGTACCTGGTAAACAATTGGCAAGCAACATAAATATTCTTTTAGTATCATAGTTTAACATAGTATACTATATGTCTTGTATCTTACAGTGGCTAGTAGTCTAGATGTCACATTTTATACTAGTTGTACTTTCTGGTTACTTTCAAGGGTAATGATCGCTGAATCTTAGTCCCTGAGTCCTGGTTTGTTTTTATTTATCCACAGCTCCTTCATCTTGTCAGGATTTAATTCCAGTATGTCAAGTCTTATCCAGTTTAGACAATATTTAAGGGTACTTTTTGCTTCCTTGAAATTGGATAGTTAGGAGTAATAAAGTTGAGTATCATCATCCTGCTCATAGAAACCCAATTCAAAATCTCTAGGTGGTTTTCCACCAGCATTTCACATCTTTGCTAAATGGTAACAGGAACAAGATATGGCAAATCATTGTTTAGAAAGAATGATGCAAATTGTTCACAGCATGTCACTGACTGTTCTGGCTCCTTCCAGCCTGTTCTGAGAAGATGTAATCTGGGACATCTACAGCAAGCGGAGCTTTCATCAAAATTATGAAATCATCCTCCCTTATGTGCTTATATGCCATTTCATGGCATGTGTATTAGATAAGCAGAGCTTGCATGAGGGTGTTGAGATGCCCAATTAATCTGTTCCCTTGCCATATCTTCAGACACCCTTGATTGCAATGGAAGCAGAGGAAGCTCCTTTGACTGACAATCTGTTGTTGAGGATCAATAGTGTCATCCATCCGGACTGCCAGGGCATCAACAATTTTTCTGATAAATGTCATGGGAAATTTATTCATGGAATCAGAAAACCACCCAGATTCATAAGAAATCCTAGCTGGATCACATTTGCCTTCTCAGACCTTGGAGGAGAAGAATTAAACATTGCAAATGTGACACACTCATAATGCATCATTATCTGTTGTCTCCTGTTCATCAAAGAATTGTTACTGAGAAATTGAAGAAAATTCCATCCTAATGAACTCAGAGATTATTTGAGTCACAAAAGAGAAAATATTCATTTGTTGATATATGTCTACACCTGCGCACACATACAACACATACACATTGATCCTATATGTCTGTTTGACTCTCTGTCTATCTCCCCATTTCCCTTTTAATAAAGCTGATCAGAGAAGTCTGTGTCAGAATCTTGCGCTAGAATGTAATAGTCTGCCAAGACAACTAATTCTCCATCCCTGTAGAGGTTTCTCTGGGTCATCACTCTAAAATTTTGCTGAATTTCCTGTCTCCAAACCCTGTTCAACTCGTTTGGGTGACATGGCCTAAGACAATTTGAAATTTGCAGCTCTGCCAAAAATGTTAAGCACAGTCCTCCTCTATCGGGAGTTGCCCATCTTTTTCAGACACAGTTGCCTTGTTTGGATCAACAGTTTCATTCATTTCCAGACTGGAGGTTGTTTTTCTGATCTTTCCCATTATTAAAATTCTTCCATACCCCCTTCTGTTCTCACATTCTAAAGTCAATTAATAAATTCAGTTCTTGGCAGCATGTTTTAATACGCTGATGGTACCACATGGAAAAAAATGCACAGCAATTGTGATTTGGATGTGGAAACATTTGCAAATATTTCATATTTCACAGAAGCATTTTTCAACCCAAAATTCTGCAGACGTTACAACATTTGACAGTAACTGACAGTTGCTTGTCATGCCCTTGGCCTATAATTCACCCTCAGATGAGGAAGAAAAACAACTTGAGATACTTATTAAACTAGATTCAGAAAAGCCTGGTGCCAACAGTAGTAGTAAGGCAAAATTGTGTTCCACAGCTCCTCCCCACAAGGTCAACCAGTGTTTTGTCCACCTAACATGTAGGAATCTTCTTTTATTCATTTAAAAAGCCAGTAATTAGGCATGCCTATAGTCTCCTGCATTGAAGAGCTGCATAGGGAGCAATCTATTGCAGGACAATATACTGCATATATAGTAGTAGTAGATTAATGCCTTAAGTAAACTGGGATGGGGAAATCAAGTCTAACATCTTCTGGCAGGGCTCAGACAACAGCATAAAGCTCCATAGCAATAGCAATAGCACTTAGACTTATATACTACTCCATAGTGCTTTACATCCCTCTTTAAGTGGTTTACAGAGTCAGCATATCACCCTCCAACAATCTGAGTCCTCATTTTACCAACCTTGGAAGGATGGAAGGCTGAGTCAACCTATAGCCTGTGAGAATCGAACTGATGGCAGTCAGCAGAATTAGCCTGCAATGCTGCATTCTAATCACTGTGCCACCATGGCTCTAATAGTAATATGATACTGGAACAACTAGAATACCTAGATCCTGCATTCTTAGTATTTTGGTTGGAATTGTGAAAGCCAATTTAGAAACCTTGACCTTTGACCCGAGTTGAAAATGCCAGTTGATTTGCCCCTTAAAACTGAGTTGTTGGAAAGAGCTTGACTTCAGCCTGGAATCAGTCTATAAGTTTGTCAGTTGAAATTTATTATTCTTGCTTATTGTCAACCTTGAACTGGTTGCTATCTAACTTTAGCTTAAGGGCCAAGACACCGGCATGCAGAAGAAGTGAATCCCTGACAGTGGCTGACATGGGAACAATCGATGCTTGGCAGTATATCACAGCAATTGTGCAGCCGCAGCATTTGACAGTATGCAAAAGGTTCCTTCCAACGGAATTGGACATAGTTGAACTTCCTTTCAATAATTAATTCATTTAATCACAACTGTCAAATGCTGAGGTCAAATCTGTATTCCCAGAATTTTACCGTCTAATATGAAGAACTAATTTCGGCAGCAAAATGTCTAGCCTAAAATTGGAAAAACTGTCAAATGTAACTAAACTTTATTGCAGAACTGCTGTGCATTATACATCTTTTGCCCATAAATCTCATGTGTCATCAACATAGGGCTGTAAAACTAGATGTAAGCATATGTGTATCTAATCCATCTGGGTATGAAAATAAAGCAGTATTAGTATAAAGTTTGACACATTAGCATTAGTGTTTTTTTCCAGTAGATTCCAAATAGAAAAATATAATCGAGAAACCAATAAAAAAAATCTAGAGTATTTTGAAAAGAAGCATGTATCTTTGCTAGCTTAAACAAAGTGCAATATGAATAATATATTATTCCTGGTTACAGTTTCATTTCTTTCTACAGCCTCTTGGTTCAATTGTTGACTGTTTTCAAGGAAACTGAGAATATCACATATGAGAGATAAGGCCGCAAACATAAATATATGCATTCGCCTGTCTAAACAAGGTAAAATGAGACCGACAGACTTTTATTCCCATCCTTTTGTTTATACATTCTTCATTCAGAATCTATAAGGACCTGTACTGTTACAATCTGAAATCATAGAGATTGTCTGTATTGTACACTGATTGACAGAAAGAATTCTATAGAAAGAATTCTAACCAATGTATAGAATATACATGGCCTTTCCAAGGGAAGGTACTGGAATGTGTTTTCCCTTTCCTGTGTATCTGTTAGAAATATTAATCCGAGAGAGAGGATCGAGGAAAATATTTAATTTGGCTTGTAATTCAACTCATCTGAGAGTTGTCTCACTGCAATGGAATTGGTCCATCCCACTGTGCTAGCAGGAGGGGCCTGCTGTCGAACCTGTCATTCAAGGAATTCTGGTGGTAGGTTCCAGGAGAAGAACTTTTTCTGCTGTGGCTCCTGTTGTTGATCAGGAATCTGATACGTTTGATGATTGGTTTGATGATTGGTAAAAACTAAAAAGGGACATATCTTGAGAACTATAGTTCAGGCCTCAGGAGGACTTCAAGGCTGTGGAAAGTTCCATAAGAAACCACAAACCTGTGGGTTAAGCCTGTGACCATATCTGCTGTGTGCTAGCTTCCTCTTATGTAACTAAGTAGAAATAAGAAGTCTATATCAGAGTTGGGATTCAGCAGGTTCTGACCAGTTCTGGAGAACCGGTAGCGTAAATTTTGAGTAGTTCGGAGAACCGGTAAATACCACCTCTGACTGGCCTCGCCCCCATCTATTCTCTGCCTCCTGAGTCCCAGCTGATAGGGAGGAAATGGGGATTTTGCAGTAACCTTCCCCTGGAGTGGGGTGGGAATGGGGATTTTACAGTATCCTTCCCCTGCCATGCCCACCAAGCCACACCCACCAAGCCATGCCATGCCATGCCCACCAAGCCACGCCCACAGAACCGGTAGTAAAAAAAAATGAATCCTACCACTGTTGTGGGTTATGCCTGTGACCATATCTGCTATGTGCTAGCTTCCTCTTATGTAACTAAGTAGAAATAAGAAGTCTATATACAGTATTTTTGCTTTACATTGTTTTCGGGGTTTTCCAATTTGAGGAAGGATCCGCCGTTGTTCAGCTGAATAAACACATTTGGCTTATCAAGGGACATTGGGACTCTGTCTCATTTCTGTCAGGCAAGACATGAATCTTACTTAACACTGTCCTCTGGAACATCGTTCTCCAAAGCACCTGAGGGTAGGACAAGAAGCAATGGGTGGAAACTAAACAAAGAGAGAAGTAACTTAGAACTAAGGAGAAATTTCCTGACAGTTAGAACAATTAATCCGTGGAACAGCTTGCTTCCAGAAGTTGTGAATGCTCCAACACTGGAAGTTTTAAAGAAGAGATTGGATAACCATTTGTCTGAAAGTAGTGTAGGGTTTCCTGCCTAGGCAGGGGGTTGAACCAGAAGACCTCCAAGGTCCCTTCCAACTCTGTTGTTGTTGTTATTATTGTGCCCTGCAAGGTGAGATATCCACTCACCGTTTTGGCCTTCTGAAGGAGCCCGAACACCTGGCTCTGCCACATGGCCTGAGGCCCCAATGGGGGAGGGGCATGTCATTCTGGAGGTGTTAATGGACTAAGATAAGACCCCCACCTCCTCCCCATTTGCATCTTGCATGCTACCTTCTCATTTTTGTCAATTTTAAATCAATTTAATTGTTTTAATAATTTATTTTGTAATCTGCCTAGATTACAAAATACAAGGTTACACCTAGAATCTTGCCTCTAGGTGAGATGGGCAGCATATAATTTTCATAACTAAATAAATTAACTTTGTATTTCCTGAACAAATGCACATTAGAACTTTTGGATTACATATTTCTCACACTCTTGGAATGTAGGCTTCATTATGAATTCAAAAATCTTTTATTGGGAAAATCTAAACTCTAGTGCATAGAGTTATAAAAGAGCCACGATGGCACAGTGGTTAGAATGCAATATTGCAGGCTACCTCTGCTGACTGCTGGCTGCCAGGAGTTCAGCAGTTCAAATCTCAACAGGTTCCAGGTTGACTCAGCCTTCCAGCCTTCTGAGGACGGTAAAATGAGGACCCAGATTATTGGGGGCAATATATTGACTCTGTAAACAGCTTACAGAGGACTGTAAATTACTGTGAAGCGGTATATAAGTCTAAGTGCTATTGCACTATACAACTGAGATGAAATAAAAAATAACCTGCTTTGTCCATTCCCAGTTTCAGAAGAGGGATTACAGGCCATATTTAAAAAGCTCAGTATCGATTTTATGTAGTACTAATAAGCTACATTTTAATTAACATAATTCCCATATACTGTATTTACCCAAATGGAAGATAACCCAGGAATATTGGAAAGGAAAAAAAATTAACTGCCTCTGCTACCACATCCTTAGAAAATCGATAGCTAAATTATTTCTTCCTTTCAGGTAAGTACAGTAATTTTCACTGAAATGAAAATGTTTCTGTGGATTGAATTTTTTATAGAGTATTAGAAGCCAGCAATGGCATGTTAATTCTACACTGTGAATCACTTTTATTGGTATATTTATATTGCCTTTTTAAAATACTTTCTGATTAATTACTGTTAAATAGACAAACCTATAATTACAAGTGTTGCAGGGTAATTACAAATGCCAAAAAAAAAATAATTTAAAGTAACAACAAGAAGTGATCGAAATCTCAGGACTAACACACATATACACGTATACACATACGCGGATGGACACACACGCAATCCATTCTTCACAGAAGCAACTCATCTTTTTTTTTTCCCTAGGTTTCTATGCAAGCCTGAAAAATGATCAGCTACTTTAAGGAAAAAACCCACTTTCTTTTATTCTTCTGGTTTCCCGATAAACTTTTTGATGTAGTTTTAAGATGATGGTTTCGGGGTATGAAGGAGAATGCTGATGGATGTTTTTGATGCATTGGGAATGCTTCCAGGTTTGATCCCATAAAGGTGAGGACTGTATCTGTTGGCTTGGTTGAAGCTAGATGATGAGTCAGGGGATGAAACAGAAGCTGAGGAAAGAATAGCAAAGGTTTCAGTATACATTATCAATGATGGTTTAGCAGGATGGAAGATCAGAGGCATTTTTCTGCTGCTGCAGTTTAATCTATTTGAATTAATCTATTTGAAGTGGCAGGAATGGTCTTGATTTATCCATGCGGCACAGTGAAGCTGCAGCCATGGGATGACATTCAGAGGTGGGTTCCTACTTACCTCGCTGCCGGTTCACTTCCTCCCATGCCACGCACGTGCTTTGCGCGCATGCATGCATAATGGCAAAAAATCCAATAATAATAATAATAATAATAATAATCATCATCATCATCATCATCATCATCAGCAGCAGCAGCAGCAGCAGCAGCAGCATAAAGCCAAAAACAAGACAGTGACCGCATGCTACAGTGCCGGAAACTCAGCTTCTGTGCATGCTCAGAAGAAAAAAACTAAGAAAAAGTAGAAAATGTTTTTCAAAAAAAAAAAAGATGGTGGCGCCCATGGAACGGCATTGACTGAACCGGGTCAGTGATGTCATTGTGATATCACCAGCAGGTCGCTACCGGTTTGCCCGAACTGGTCCAAACTGGGAGGAACCCACCCCTGATGACATTGAGATCATGTGGCAGTTACTACTTATTGGTGGAACAACTAGAGAAAGAGATAGGATGATGAGAGGAGAGGATCTCAAGAGGCTTGAAACCTTTGATGAAGAGCCTCACTGGACTTCTGGAAAACTGAATGCTAAGTGGAAATTGATGGAGATTTTCGATTTTTCCATCTTCTGAATCAGGATTGTGTCACTGGGTCTTGTAAAAGCATGGATATTAAAACTGGAGCTCTGGAAGAGAGAGATGAAGATTTCTCCTTCTTCTCCCCCGGCATTTTCTAATATATGGTGTTTGCTCCGATGTTTTCAAAGTCAGTCTCTGGATCAGATTTGGTGATTATTTCAGGTGGGAAGTGAACTAGCAAGTGATAAGAATGAGAGTGTGTCAGGATGGGGAAGGTTAGATGATTACTGTCATTAATGGGAGAGTGTCTTCAACTGTTTTTTCTAGTTATCTTGAAGTTCAGAATATGTATTGGCAGGGTATATATACATTCATTGAATCTACCATAATTGGTGGCATTGCCAAATTGCGGTTATACCTCGTTTGTATGTGGGGAAGTGTTGTGAAACTGTGTAATTATAACCTATATATTATCAGTGTTTGTTGCAGAAAAATCAATTTCCAGAAGCACACACAGATGACTTATTCAGCTGGATTCATAAACTTCTTTATAAACATAGTAATATATATATATATACAATACCACAAGTAGATTATTTCTTCAAGTAAACACAAGCAGGAGAGTTAGTTTCATTTCAGAAGAGCGGACAAGCACACAGTGGGCTGAGAGTATATAGTGAACAGAGAGCAGAGTGGACTGAGCCACGCCCAGCCTTAAGCTTAAGCTTTCAGTTTCGATTCTCTGCACAGACTCAGAAGTGTTTAGCTCTCATTGGCTGACTTAGTTGCTATGCCTATTCATTGGCTGATCTTGTTAACATGGCTCTCCCAGTTCATGAATATCTTAACATGTATGAGTGCTAGAGTATTTGCAGACCTAGATACTATTGATGAGTGGCATTCTCAGGTGAGTATCCTGGTTGGGGGAATAAATGAGGAAGGAGGAAGTTCATGATAACAGAGGAAGGACACCTTGCAGGTCAATGTACTTACTTCACGGGGGGGTCAGAATTTTAGATATAGAGTCTTTAATTCTCCCTAAGGATAGACAAGTCACCTAGCAAGCAGAAGAGTATATTGGTGACTGCCTCTGATGTATCTGGTGACTGATTTTCCAATAAATCGAGGAATGATTCTCAACCTAGCACTATTAACTATTAAGAGAGTTTAATATTTTGTACAGGATGGCATGCTTTGTTTAACTTCAGTTACTAGAGTTAGTATGACTCGTGTGTAAAAAAACCTATAAGTAAAGAGGATGTGTATTGTTCGGCTGCATTCCTATCACCTTGTATTGTAATTTTGTAATAGAGAATCAGCTGTTGATGCATAGTTCTGGTTAAATGTAAAGCCCAACAAACCTGGGCTTCAGTGCTGAAATCACTGGTTTTCATGCCCATAAGTTTTTGAGAGATGGGCTTGTACCTGATCTTTAATTCAGTCTCAGAGATGAAGTTAAACATTGAGGTCTATAACAATCATAACTTATGTCAATTTGTCAGAACTCCTAAGTAGGCATTCTGAACTGCAACAAAAAAAAAACACTGTTGGCCCTCCACTGTGGTATCATCTCCCCTCTCCCACAAAGCCCCACACCACAACAACCTCCCCCCATCCTCATGATCGAACGGTCCATCCCTTTGATTTTGTCTGGCTTGAGATTTCAAATCATCCTTTCTCGCATCACGTGAGATTATTGCTACCAGGGAAACTATCACCAGCAGATTAAAGAAAGCGTATCCAAGCACAGACTAGTTACATTCAAAGACGAATGATACGCTCGTGCCCAATGCCAAAGAGAAATCAGCACAGGAGACAGCCCAGAGAGTCTATCTGCGCAGTGTGTCTCTGTGACAGAGCAAACGACAACTCCAAAGCTGCCAGCCCAGATGCCTGAGCATTCTGCCAAGCAGCCAGAAACATTTGCTGGAGAGAAATATCTTCGCAGTTTGACATCTGCGACTGGTGTAGGAAGATAAGGCAGATAAGCACAGTAATGAGCAGGAATATCGGAGGTGGCAATGCAGTAAATGATTGCAGGACTTTTCTTTTTCGGTTTCAATTAAAAGTGCCCAAACTGGAGGGGGGAAATAAAATATGGAATACCAGATGAGAATGCGCACAATTCTATTTGTGGAACTGACACTTCCCTGAGAATTAACGGTGGTTTTGGAAGAAACGCGTACGGCAGCATTTGTTTTACTGAGTCTGCAAGCCCTGTCACATACTTTAGATTTTGTGTTTTCTAAGAACTTGTCCTTGCTACTGAAATATTAGCATTTGGGTAAGTGTATAAACTTAGATTGTTTTTTTTTTTAAATATGGGACAAATGTCTAATTTCAACAGCCCTCTGCAAGTGATCAGTTCAGAACTTTGATAGGAGTTAGCTATCCATGCCTTGTGCCTGTTGACGGAGAGACAAAGAAATGACACTGGGAAGAGAAGAAGGGAATGAATAGATAATGTAAGAAAGAGAAAAGGGGATTGAAAAGAAGCTGATGCCATTCATTTAAATCTGATTTCATCTACTGCTTGCTTTGACCTTGCACACCATTGGCATTAGACTCCAAAATACAACCTCTAAGAAATGCAGCCAACAGTAGGAAAAGCAGCTAATTTCTTCTCTATATACCAGGGTCCCCAAGGCCTGATCTGTGGACCAGCACCAGTCAGTGGCATGCCAGAAACTGGGCCACACAAACAAGTGAAGCTCCATCCGCGGGATGCAGGCAGTACCCGAAACTATGCCCTGGTCCATGGGAAACCTCTCTCCATGGAACCAGTCCCTGGTGCCCAAAAGGTTGGGGACTGCTGCTCTATACTATATTCTCAATTTTATCCAGACTGCAAACATATAGACAATCACTAAATGGCAGCAAAGAATTTGAATACTCTAATACTGTTCATAGGATAGTTCAAATGAGCATAAAGGTGTGGTAGCAGTAGTAAGTAGCATAAGGATAGATAGCATCATCACCAGATGGATTCGTAGCTGCCTGACAAACAATACTCAACGAATAGTCCTTAATGGGTCTACTGTACGTCTACATGGAGGGAACTAAGCAGTGGAGTACCACAAGGTTCCATCTTAGGCCCACTACTCTTCAATATCTTCATAAATGACTTAGATGAGGGACTAGAAGGGGAACTTACCAAATTTGTGGTTCATACTAAGCTGGCAAGAATAGCTAACACCTAGATGATAGGCTCAAGATCCAGATGAGCTGTGTGGCGGCAGCCTAAAAGCCAATGCAATCCTAAATTGCATTAACACAGGGATACAATCAGGATCAAGTGAGGTACTAATACCACTCTATGAAGCCTTAGTAAGACCACACCTAGAATACTGCACCGAGTTTTGGTCACCACACTATAAAAAAGATGCTGAGACTCTAGAACAGCGGTTCCCAACCTTCCTAATGCTGTGACCCCCGCCCCGCTCCCGCGACCCCACCACGACCCACCCTGCCACCATTTGGGTTCTTTTATCCTCTGCGCATGCGCAAAGCATTCTGCCACATGCGCAGAGGGTAAAAGAACCCAAATGGCGGCTTCTGGGCAAAGTCTCCAGATCCAGGCAAGGTCTCCGCTCGCTTCGCATGTTGTCTCTGGGAGCTTTTCGAGCCCCGTCGCGAAAGGCGTGTGTGACTTCGGTGGGGCCGGGACAGGCAGCTGCCCGAAGAAAGCCACCCCCTTCACGGCTTTGCCCCGAATGCTACAGATAGACGGTAGAGACTCTGCGAAGGGGATGGCTCGAAAAGCTCCCAGAGGCAACACGTGAAGCGAGAGGAGACCTTGCCCGGATCTGGAGACTTCGCCCGGATGCCGCCATTTGGGTTCTTTTACCCTCTGTGCATGCGCAAAACACTTTGTGCATGCACAGAGGGTAAAAGAACCCAAATGGTGGTGGCGGGGTGGGTCGCGGTGGGAGGGCGGGTTGTGGGGCACGATATCGATATGGCCAGGCTTGTGGCAGTGGGGGGGAGTGAGGATGCCGGGGCGACCCCTGGGAAATGGTCGTTCGACCCCCAAAGGGGTCCCGACCCCCAGGTTGGGAACCGTTGCTCTAGAACAAGTGCAGAGAAGGGCAACCAAGATTATTAGGGGACTGGAGACTAAAACATATGAAGAACGGTTACAGGAACTGGGCATGGCTAGTTTAGTGAAGAGAAGGACCAGGGGAGACATGATAGCAGTGTTCCAATATTTGAGGGGCTGCAACAAAGAGGAAGGGTTCAAGCTATTTTCCAAGGCACCCGAAGGCCAGACAAGGAATAATGGATGGAAATTGATCAAGGAGAGATTCAACTTAGATATAAGGAGAAATTTTCTGACAGTGAGAACAATCAACCAATGGGACAGCTTGCCTTCGGAAGTTATGGGTGCTCCATCACTGGAGGCTTCTAAGAAGAGATTGGACTGTCATTTGTCAGAAATGGTGTAGGATCTCCTGCTTGGGTGGGGTGGGGGTTGGACTAGATGACCTACAAGGTCCCTTCCAACTCTGTTAATCTGTTAAATCTGTACGGAAGAGAAACACGAATCACAGAGATTTGTGTGCAAATCAAAATTTCTCCTCCTTCACAAATTTTCCGATTCACTATTTTACTTTGCTGAACAGCTGAGCTTAACCAAAGTCATGGTTAACTGAAACTAAAAGCTGCTAGTCTAGAAATAGGCCCTTTTGTCATAAAACATGTCAATCCACATTTTATTTTCATAGTTGAGATTCTTATCCCATCTTCCTTCTGGGGAGAAAGCCCAACGTAACCTGTAATGAATCCATAGCCACATAGTCTGTCTCCATTTATAGAAAGTAATGTAAAATTTTGAGCAGGACCTCTGGTCATGTAAGTCACCCTTCCATGCAGCTCCCCAGGCAAAAACAGCATAACAATCTGGACAGACTGCCTTAATTGGAAGATTTATTATCCCCTTTCAATGAGAGTAATAAATTCCATCAAACTAAGGATAATTTACACTGGCTTGCCATCACAAACATCCTGGAAAAGGGGGATTTAAATCTCCAGGGTCATTAAACAACACGGCAACTGCTTCTTTGCAGCTTGCACAGCATGTCTTTCAATGCATGGATTACTAGAAGTGACTTCGTTCCATAAGTCCTTTTTTTTTTCCAGTCGAGGTCAGATTTATGTAATGAACCAAAGCCTGCTCTTAAGAAGCGGGGAGAGAAGGGATAGAGCCAAAAAAAAAAGGGGGGGGGGAATCAAGCTACCAAAACCAGGCTATGAATGAATATTTAGCAAATTAAATATGGAACAATTGAAAGCAAAATTTTCTTTCTGAAGGTAGTTGGATGCTTTAGAGGGCCAGAAAAGTCATGCTAATGTCTTAGCAGACTGGACTGTACACAGGTTGAAAGAGAGAGACAGGGGGGGGGGAGATATTTGTTATGGAAAATTGCCAAGCTTAGCACTTAGCACTGGAGAACATCTTCAGAAAACTTAAGGTTGTATACTAGGCTGGGAAGTCAAAAAAGCCCCCCTGGACAAAGTCAGTGACAAACATGTTTGTCTTGTTGCTAAGAACACAAAATGAACGTGGTCATGAAGTCAGCAGGGGGAGGGAAATACAGCTTTCTTTCCAAAAATTGAAGATCAGAACATGACAAGAAGCATTGTAATTCAGTAATATCTATTGTCAAGCCACTATGAACACAACTCATTATCAAAATATAATACTTGGAAATATTGAATGGTGAAATTTAAAAAGTAAACTGATAATCTAAAAATATTTCCATAGTTTAACTGTGCGCACATCATAATTTCTATCCTGGATTTTTATTTTATTTTATTTTACAGCTTCTTTTCTCTGTGCTTCTTCCTTTCACATTGTTCCCAAGGTATTTCTTCCTTATTTTCAAGGGCAAAGAAGGACAACATTCTGAATTCTTCAACAGCACCTCAAGGAGGCTGCATGGAATCCAGAAGTTGTAGATTACCCATCAATATGTGTGAACATTTTTGAGAAGCAGCCAGGAGAATAAACAGCAGACAATTTTCAACTGAGTTTTTGCTATGCTTTGTAAGTCAATGTTGACATTTTGAATGGAATCTAAAAATAAACCTAAAAAGCTATTTGCCTGTTGAATGTTTAATTCAGGCGAGTCTCACCTCTAAGGTGGTAACTTGCAATTTGAAAAGGTCCCGTCCAAAACCAGCAGAGCTATTCTCTATCCATTTTTTGGGGATGACTACACTGAATCTGCTTATCCAGGAATGAAACTGTAATAGACATATCAGTAGATCCTATCAGTATGTTGCAACAATTGCAGGCAGTGGAGATAAAAATTTGAAATAAGATATTCGGGTATTTGAGATAAAAAGCTAGTAGCACTGTGCATAATAATAATGATGGTGTATAAAGAGAGCTAGATGAAAATGGGAGATTGATTAATTTCTTTGGCAAATCTAATGAGTAGCAATCAAACTGTGCATACCAGCAAAAAAAGAAGAAGTTTGTAATTCAGTACTGCCGCAAACTGACTTGTAGGTAAATAAGTGTAAGATTACAAGAACTGGCTTCCAATTTTCTTCACAGCAGCTATAAGTACAATTATATTTTAGCGTCTCTCTCTAAAGTTACACCATGGTGCACTTCTTTCTACACTCTATTCTGCCTTATCATCAAAACCATAAATCATAAGTTCATTTTTTTTCTTTTTCACAGGAAAAGTCCATAAGGCAGAGGTGAAATCCAGCAGGTTCTGACAGGTTCGGGAGAACCAGTAGCGGAAATTTTGAGTAGTTCGGAGAACCAGCAAATACCACCTCTGGCTGGCACCAGAGTTGGGTGGGAATGGAGATTTTGCAGTATTCCTCCCCTGGAGTGGGGTGGGAATGGGGATTTTGCAGTATCCTTCCCCTGGAGTATGGTGGGAATGGGGATTTTGCAGTATCCTTCCCCAGGAGTGGGGTGGGAATGGGGATTTTGCAGTATTCCACCCCTGGAGTGGGGTGGCAATGGAGATTTTGCAGTATTCCTCCACTGCCATGCCCACCAAGCGATGCCCACCAAGCCACACCCATAGAACCTGTAGTAAAAAAAATTGGATTTCACCACTGCCATAAGGGATGAAAAATTAAAAGACCTGTCATACAAAAATTGGTGTCTAATAAAAGGTTGGAATGGAGCAGTTTGTCTGCAAAAAGACCAATCCTTTGTGAAAAGAGTTAAAATAACACAAGCTAAATTACCAAACATATTTTTAGGATTGATTTACACAACTTACAGCTTGTGTATAGCAACATAAAAATGATGATTTTAATAAGAATGTGTGTATTACTTTGAAAGACCCAGATCTTTCTCAGAAATAGGTATGCTCTGGACTTCTTTAAAAGAAATGTTACAGATACATGTGTTAACAAAGTGGAGATATTGGCAAAGACTTTTTTCAGATCATAACCAAGTGACTCTAATGTTAAAGTAAAGCCTTTATGATGCTAGTAAAGCCTTTATAAGAGAGCAATTTATAAAGCAAAATAATAAATTAAAAAGACAGAGAAGATGCAAAAGATTGTAATGGAAATAAAAATGAAAGAGAAAGAACTGAGATGTCCAGGAAATTAAACTTCTGTGATGCCAGCTTTAAAAAATAAAAAAGGAATTTGGTGAAACAGTTTGCAAATAAACTGGATAAATGTTTGGTGTATAATTCAAGAAAAGAAAATGAGATGGCAAATTTCTCTGTTGAGATATTAAAAAAATATTAATATTAGATAAAACAATGCACCCATAATGCCTTTATTGTTTTTAGCAAAAGAAGCATTTTGTTGATAAGAAATAATGGGCAATCAGAAAGGGTTAACATATCTAGATTTGTTGGTACAGGAGCATGGGAAGCTTAAAATGAAGTCAAGAGAATTACTAGGCGCAGTGATATTTAGTTCTCAATGTTTTACATATGCACAGTTAAGAAAGATATTTAATAGATATTTAAAAATTGGAATTAAAAAATAAAATGGAATTTGAAGCTGAATTGTGTACAGAGTAATTGAACATATGTGTACAGGGGAATTGAACATATGATTGCTGAAATGTATAAAAATTCACTGAGATTTGAAATGGAAGAAGAACAAGTTAAAGACTGCATTATAAAATGAGCTAAGAATTTTGTTTATAATATACAGGTGGACAATGAGATAAAATCTGGTTAAAAGGACTGAAATTCACATTGTTTTACAATTTAAGACATAACTTTTACAAAATGGTGTAGTGTTGGTATACGACACCACAGAAATTAGCTAAGTTGTATAAATGTACTTCTAGCATACTGTATATAATGAAATCTTAAGAATAACATCCAGATGAAGCCATACATGTTTTTATTGAGTCATATGGATAACTAATTAGAAAAGTTTTATGGAAGATTGGTTTTCTATACGGTAACTGCAGCAAGACTATTGCATGCATAAAGATGAAAAAAAAAACCTGAAATACCGACAATGGAGGAATAGATTGTAAAGATGATGGAATTTGCAGAAATAGAAAATTTGACCTGTTTGATCAGGAATAAGACAATGAGTACTTTGAGTAAAGACTGGAAACCCCTTATGTACTTTTTGATGAAAATTGAAAGAAATGAACGGGTGATTTATGGATTTGCCAATTAAAAAGGGTGAAATATGGGAAGAGGGGAATTATGATCCAATTTTAATGGGGGAGGAGAGATACTAAATTTGTAACTGCTATAAAGAACACTGAAAGTCATTACTTTATATCTTTTCTATTTTTCTATTTGTATTTATTTTCATACTTTTCTTCAATTATTTTTTCTTTTTCTTTTCTTTAACCTTAATCAAAAATAATTAATAATTAATGAAAAATAATAGAACAGAATCTAGAAGAAATATAAAGATATTTAACTTATTCTGAAAAAAAGGGGAGTTGGATAATCAAGTAAGGAAATGTTAAGAAAGAAGGAAGAAAAAAAGAAAGGAAGGAAGAAAGGAAGGAAGGAAGGAAGGAAGGAAGGAAGGAAAGAAAGAAAGAAAGAAAGAAAGAAAGAAAGAAAGAAAGAAAGAAAGAAAGAAAGAAAGAAAGAAAGAAAGAAAGAAAGAAAGAAAGAAAATAGTATTCTGATATCTTAGGAAGGAGATCTTCAGTATGCCAAAATTTATTATAGTAGATATTTATCATAAGTAAGGGATATTGTGTACATATTACTTTTAAACTGATCTGGTTAAGGATTGAAAAATAGTTAATTCTCCATCCTGTGAGGAGCCAGCAGTCAGGATGGGTTGTCTCCGCCTACCAGCAGTTGAGGACCGAGTCACTTTTTTTGTTAAATCCCCTGGATCTGCCCCTTTGAGGCCCAGTTATGACTCGTCCTCAGCAGAGTAGGACGTGGCGAAAACAGCTCATCCCAACTGCTGGTTCCAACACCTTCACAGACAACTAAAGAAGATCAGGTTGTACTGGAATTATTTAACCTAACTTATTTGGATCTATTTAACTGAAGTCTTGGTGAGCGAGGGGAATGTGGCAAGCTCGCTGGCCTTTAGCCTAGACTGCCACGTGGGGGCTTTGGGCTTCAAGCCTAACCCCCCCTGAACCCCCCCATCCCCTCAGCCAGGATCGATCGCTCAGCGGCTGCAACCAGGTTTCCAAGCCGTTTGGGCTCGCTCCGGCTCTGGTTGTAAAGGGCTCCTCCCGTGGCCGCCCCCTCGCTCAGTACTTCTGAAAACAAAGGAGCGATTTGCAAAGTTGATCGGAGAGCGCGCAGGCGGCATTTCGAGCCGGCCGCAACGCTGGGAAGCCGACTGCCAGAGCCTCGCTCACGGTCGGCTTCCGCTTTGAATTTGGCGCCATTCTCAGGCCTCCGAAGATCGGCAGCGCTCCCGGGGATTCTCTAGGACCGCCCCCTGTACTTCTGGCTCTGAGGGGAAACCGAAAGTAGAAGACGCCACGAGGTCTCAGTTGTTCGTAGCCGGCTGCCTGCGCTCATCTTCAGCTCCGTTCTAGCAGCATTCCGATAGACGATCAGCACTCCCTGGGGGCCTCTCTCTCTTATTCTCCCTCGTGGAAGAAGGCAGGGATCGCCAAGGGCTCTTGGCTGAATAAGGGGGGGGGGGAGAGGCAGCCCTGCAATCCGGGCAGTGGGTTTAATCCCCAGGGATCCTTCTCAGGATTTCTATGGCAAAAGGAATGCCCCCAGCCTCCTCTAAACCTGGGGGGAAAAGGAAGCACAAAACCAACCGGCCAAATGACGATGAGGCTGCAGCCTCTTCTTCTCAGTCCTGCAAGGCCACATCTACAAGGGCAGAACAGCGCAGGGACCGCGCCCTGCAGAAGATTCACAACAGGGCAGCTAATGAAAGTGCATCCCAAGCCTCTGCCTCCAGACCTGAACAGGCCCTGGGCCTAGACGCCACAGTTCCCCAGATTTCTCCCAATCTATGGGGTCCAGGGGCTTGGGTGTGGTTTCTCCCACCTCACAACCTGCCACAGCTCAGGAGATCACTCAGAGCACCCAACCTTCTCTGCTTCCTGGTCAGGAGGGGGCCCTGCCCCCCCCACCTTCATCTGTGGCCCAGGGGATTGAGCCCTCCCTCCCTCCAGCTCCAGCTCAGGGCACTCCGGCTCTCCCCTTTGACCCTTCTATAATCCAGCAATGGATTGCCTCAGCGGTCCAGACCAGTATTACTGCTAACCTCCAAAACCTGGCAGCTTCTCTGCCTCAATTAGGCTCTGGCACTTCCTCCCCTCAGCTGGATCCTCAACCAGGAACCAGCGCTGACTTTCTGGCAGCGGATCAGTTATCCAACATTTCTGAGGATGAGAATCTTGATGACTTTCCGGTGACCCAGATGGATACCATGGGAGATCTATCTGAGGATGAAGTAGCAGGCCCCTCTCAACCACCGTTGGCAGCTCTTTTTCCGCCGGGTCTGTACAAGTCTTTGTTAAGCAAGGCCAGGGCGGCTGCCGGCCTAGCGGCCCCGGCCGCTCCAGCGCCCTCGCTAACTACGCCATTGGGGCCTATCTTCTCTTCGGTCACTCCGGAACCAGATTCTGTGCCAGCACCTTCGCTATTCATAGATACAGTAAGAAACCAGTGGGCCGCTCCGGCAACTGGGCTTAATCCCACATCTCTGGAACGTCAGTTCTTCAGAGTAGCTTCTGAATTGGGGGATATTCTTGAGGTTCCCACAGTAGATCCCCCTGTCTTAGCACTCCACGCCCAAACCACACTTCCCAGCAAATCTGAAGAGAACCTCAAGGCTGAAGATCGGAAGGTGGAACAGGCCCTGGTGCGCGCACACCAGGCGGCAGCATGGGCCATCAAGGCGGCATCCACTTCCTCCTTCTTCGCCAGGGTGGCTCTCCTTTGGGTGAAACAATTACAAGACCTTATTCCTGAATCCAACATAAGAGCACATCAGGACCTCAGTAAAGTCTTCGCTACCTGCCAGTTCCTTGCAGACTCCACGCTATATACGTCCAAATTCGCATCAAAAGCGATGGCCTCCACCCTTGTGGCCAGACGCATGCATTGGCTAAAACAGTGGCCAGTGGAGACTCGCCACAAGTGGCGTCTAGCGTCTAAGCCTCTTAAGGGCAAACAGCTCTTCGGGGATTCCCTGGATCCATTTCTCATTGAATCTAAAGACAAGAGGAAGATTCTACCATCGCTCTCCCGCAGAGGTATTCCTCGCCAGACCCCCTACTTCAGGCGGCCCTTTCGCCACGCTGACCAGGGATCCAGCTTTCCCCGGTCCCCAGGTCAGTACTCGGGTAGGTTCCGTTCCTGTCAGGACAGGGCCGGGAGGGGAAGACAATTCAGGAAGAACTTCCGCGGCGGCGCCGGAGGATGCCCCGCTAAGAGAGGGAAATAGTAGTTTCTCCCCCATGACCGCTCCCATTGGGGGGCGGCTGAAATATTTTGCTGATTGTTGGGAGTCAACAACAGATGATGCTTGGGTCCTCAACACGATTCGACACGGCCTGTCTTTGGAATTCCTTTCCCTTCCCCCGGGAGCCTTCATCCGGTGCCCCACGGTCGGGAACCCCGCCAAACGGGCTCTCATGACCGAGGCGGTGCAACACCTGCTAGATATTAGAGCAATCCAGCAGGTGCCCCCTGACGAATGCTTTCAGGGATTTTATTCCATCCTCTTTGTGGTACCCAAGGCTTCGGGGGGATGGAGGGCGATTTTAGATCTCAAACGGCTAAACCGTCACATAGTCTACAAAAAATTCCGGATGCATTCTTTAAAATCCATCTTGGCTTGCATCCGGCCGGGAGACTTCATGGCCTCCTTGGACTTGACGGAGGCCTACTTACATATTCCCATTGCTCATCATCACCGTCGGTACCTTAGATTCTGCTATGCCAATCAACATTTCCAATATAGAGCCCTCCCCTTTGGTCTCTCCTCTGCTCCCAGAGTCTTCACCAAGGTCCTCTCCGTCTTGGCGGGTCACCTTCGGGCCCTACCTATTAGAGTCCAATGTTACCTGGACGACATTCTGGTGCATGCTTCCTCCGAAGCAGTGGCACGACAGCATCTTCACACCGTCACACAGGTTCTTACTATCCATGGGTTTTCCATCAACCTCCCTAAAAGTCAGTTGTCCCCATCGACGTCTATCCTCCATTTGGGCTCTATCATTGACTCCTCACAAGGTAGGGTGTTTTTATCCCCGGAGAGACAGGTTAGTCTTCAGGTTCTGTCCTCTCAGGTTCAAAGAGCGGGTTCTTCCCCCCTTCTTACCTTATCCTCTCTACTAGGCAAAATGGTATCGTGCATCTCCATTGTTCCCTGGGCTAGGTTGCATGCCCGGGAATTGCAGTGGTTCCTCCTTCCCTTTCAGAAGGCGCACCTCGGATCATCTCTTCGCAAGGTCTGCCTACCTCTTCCGGTTCGTCGCTCCCTCACCTGGTGGTGCTCTCCCGCTCTCGCAAAAGGTACCCTGTTCTTTCCCCAAGACCAAATTACAGTCACAACAGACGCAAGTCTATCAGGATGGGGCGCCCATTGCGAGGGTGCCACGGCACAAGGTCTGTGGTCAGAAGCGCAAACCAGGTGCTCTATCAACTGGCTCGAGCTGCACGCCGCCTTCCTCGCATTGAAGCATTTCCGTCGCGTGCTAGCAGGGTCTCATGTGCTTCTGCTAACGGACAACGTCACCACCAAGGCACATGTCAACCGCCAGGGGGGCACCCGGTCCCGGACCCTAATGGAAGAGGCGAGGAAGGTCGGTCTTTGGGCGGAACGGCACCTCTCGTCCTTGACGTCGGAGCACATTTCGGGGGTAGCCAATGTCCAAGCGGACTGGCTGAGCCGGTCAACGGTGGACCAAGCCGAGTGGTGCCTGGACCCATCAGTATTCCAGTCCATCGTGAACAGGTTCGGCAGGCCACTAGTCGATCTTTTTGCGACACCAGAGAATTCCCAATTACACCGCTTCTTCACCAGATATCAAACGCAGGGGTCGGAGGGGACCAACGCCCTCCTCTGTCGCTGGCCCGAGAGACTTCTCTACGCCTTTCCTCCCCTCCCCATCCTTCCGTTGGTCCTCAGGAAACTGATGCAGGAGGGGGCGGAGATAATCTTAATTGCTCCGTTCTGGCCGCGGCAACCTGGTTTGCCGAACTCGTGGCTCTCTCGGTGAGGGCCCACTGGACCTTGCCCCCCCTCCCGAACCTTCTCAGTCAGGGACCCGTCTTCCACCCGGACCCCAGGTGGTGCCAACTGACCGCCTGGCGCTTGAGCGGAGCGGCTTGAGGCGGCAATCTTATGATCCAGATGTCATCTTTTACATCCAGGCATCTCGCCGTCCGTCTACTAACCGTATTTATTCTGCGACCTGGCAGGCCTTCTGCTCCTGGTGTGCATCTCAGCATATCTCTCCTATCGATGTGCCCCTTCCAATGGTCCTGCGATTCCTCAAACAGGGCTTGGATAAGGGCCTCTCTCCTAACACACTACGCCGTCAGCTTGCAGCCTTGTCCTCAGTCTTGTCGTGCGGTCACTGGGACTCCCTGTCCCATATCCCGACCGTTCGACGATTTCTGAAGGGGGTCACCAACTGTCATCCTCCCGCGATCCACAGGTACCCATCCTGGGATCTTCCGCGGGTTCTACAATCTTTGACGGGGGGCCCATACGAACCGTTACGAGAAGCTTCCATCCGGCATCTATCCCTCAAGGTCGCGTTCCTTCTCGCCATCACCTCGGCTCGCAGGATTTCTGAGCTCGCGGCTCTTTCTGTCCGGGATGATCTCTGCATCTTCCACACTGACAGAGTCGTCCTCCGTTTGGATCCTACCTTCCTTCCGAAGGTCAACTCCCCCTTTCACCGCGCACAGGAACTCATTCTACCATCTTTCTGCCCTGCCCCGTCCCATCCTTCCGAGCGGGTTTGGCACACCTTGGACGTCCGCCGGGCCCTGCGCATCTACATCAGCCGCACTCGCCCATTCCGCCGGACAGAAGCACTGCTCGTGACATTCTTGCCCCAGTCAAGGGGCCTCAAAGCTTCGTCGGCTACGATCGGGCGCTGGATCAGGGGGGCGATTGCTAAGGCCTACGACATGGCCGCCCTTCAGCGACCCGCGGGCATCACAGCGCATTCTACAAGAAGTGCGGCGACCTCAGCGGGCTGGGCAACTCAATGCCCATTAGAGGACTTATGCAGGGCGGCTACCTGGGCGTCGCCTACTCCATTCATAAGACACTACAGGATTGACAAATACGCATCGGCTGATGCGGCCTTCGGGCGAAGGGTGCTGCAAAGAGTTCTCCTCAACAACGCTTCATCTTCCTGTCCCTCCCATGGGTAATACTACTTTGGTATGTCCCATCCTGACTGCTGGCTCCTCACAGGATGGAGAATGAGCGTTGACTTACCTGATACGCTCTTTCTCATCAGGAGGAGCCAGCAGTCAGCTCCCCCCCTGTTCATGGCACGTTGTTGAAGTTGCATCACTATGGAGAGGTCTCTGTTTCGACCAGGGAGGACGTTGATTCCGGAACGTCAGTTTCTTCCAGTTTCTCCAGTTTCAGATTGCACTGTTTCTAAAAAAAAAAAAAAAAAAAGAATCATCTTCGGGGTCACCTGGGCTTACCTTTGACTCCACCACTCCACGAACCAGTCTACAACCAGTTGGGATGAGACATCCATCGGATCTGCGGTTTTCGCCACATCGAGTCGTCCCTTCGGATTCGTCATAACTGGGCCTCAAAGGGGCGGATCCAGGGGATTTAACAAAAAAAGTGACTCGGTCCTCAACTGCTGGTAGGCGGAGACAACCCATCCTGACTGCTGGCTCCTCCTGATGAGAAAGAGCGTATCAGGTAAGTCAACGCTCATTCTCAGCCTTTCACCCGAGACAGTTTTGCTGATCTGTATACAGATATTATTTCTCTTCGGGTCAAATGATTAAGTTCTAATCAAGATACAGATATAGCTAAATCCATATTGTAAGTGTCTGATCAGAGATTCTTTTAACTAGGCATTCTCTTACAATGTTCTCGCTAATCACAAATAAAATTAATATAGTTTTTATTTTCTAAACCAATAAAACTCAAACTTCAATGCATTGTGGGGAAAAAGTGCATGTTCCTTTGTAAGAATTTCCATATGTTTACTATTATTATTCAGTTATGTTGTAATTGTCTCCAACTATTTTAGGGATTATTTTAAAGGGCCATTCTATCTGTACTTTTCTTGGATTACCACTATTCATTTGTGATTTTTGCATTTTTCCTTTTCCCTATTTTTCATAAAAAATATGAGAAAAATGCATAATTTAGCTTAAGTTTTGTCATTCACATCAGCCCAGCAATATTTGCAAGATGAAAGGCAGCTGATGCTTATTATGAGTGGGCGAGGACTCACAAATTACACTTTAAATAGCGGCTCCCTCAATGTTAACTTGACTAGTGAGAAAAAAGGAATTAATTTGGCCTTTAGTAATTCCTGTCAGCTGGTATCACTGACCTTTTCAGCATACCTTGTTTGGAGTGAAGAAGGAGGTGAAAGTAGGGGTGAATTGACATTAAACAAAGGATTATGATGTTGAGAAATTTGATTGAAGTTATCTAAGTTCAGTCAGCATTTTGTGGGCAAAACTGAAACATAGGTATGTGTGGGTGACATTTCATGAACCAATGCCCTACTCAATGTTCTTCCTTTTGGAGATAGGAGCTACAGACAGTTTCAAAGGTCTTCTAAAATATTTAGAATGAAGCTTTTAATCTTTGTTGATATTTTAATTGATTTTGTGATGCTGAAACTAGGTGTTGTTGCTTATGTGCTGTACTAATACTGATCACAATACTGACACTGTGATTCCCCATTGCCTAGGATCACATTTTGTTGGGCTAGCATTAGACATAGCATTAGAAATGGAAAGGTAAAGTACTCAAAACTATGTACTGGGACATGTGTGAAAGCCTTTACATCAGGGCTGTCAAACTCATGGCCCATGGGCTAGATTGCGTCATGCACTGGCCATGCCCATGCCCGGTTTAGTGAACGGGAAAAAAGTCGCCATATCTCATACAACCCTGCCATAATGACGTGAGTTTGACACCCCTGCTTTACATCTTCTGAAGATCCCATTTGATGCTGATTTGTTCTTTTCTTAATATTACAGTCACTTTTCTTCTGATATTCAGGAAAAGTTATATAAACTTGCATATCCTGGCATTTTAGCATATGTTTATTTTTTAGCATATGTGAGTTTACATTAGAAAAGAACATTTTCCCTAATTCTAAGGAAATTATCTTGCAGATAAATACTATAGGGCAGTCTTGGCGAACCTTTTCGGCATTGAGTGCTGAAACTGGGGCAAGCGCGCACGCGTAAATGCATGCCAGAAACCGGAAGAGCAGCCGCCCAGTGTGCATGCGCACACCGGGAAGATGATCTTCCAATTTGCGGCATGTGCATGCACACTGGCCACCTGGTTTTCTAGTTTCTGGTGCACATGTGCACGCAAAGACCAGCTGGCCAGTGGGCATGCATGTGCCGGAAACTGGAAGATCATCTTCCCAGTGCATGCATGTGCACCGGGTGGCTGCTCTTCCAGTTTCCGGCCCTCCCACATGCGTGAAGACCAGCTGGCTGGTGCGCTGGAACTCAGAAGAGCAACGGCCAATGGCTCACGTGCCCGGAGAGATGGCTCTATGTGCCACTTCTGGCACACATGTCATCATGGAAGATGCAATTTCTCACACATGTGAAAGAAGAGAAAGCTGTGGTGGCAACATGCACTCCTAATATTTAACTTATTCTGAAAAAGAGGGAGTTAAATAATAAAGAAAGCAAATGTGAAATGGTACACTTGTTTTGAAATACAATTGTACCATTTGGCATTTGCTTTCTTGATTATTTAACTCCCTCTCAATTCCATCAAGATATTTGGAAAGATAAGATAAGTCAAGATAAGATAAGATAGAACAAGGCAGAATAGTTGGAGTAGGGCACATTTTGCTTGAGTCAAAAATTTGAGAGTTCTTCCTTGGTGTTTTGGAACACTTTGGAAACTTCTTTCCTGGAAGTTTCAGTTTCAAAGAAAATGACTGATTTGATTTAAGTAGGCAACATGTAACTAAATATATTAGATTATTATTACTGATGTTTTTATTCAAAATGCTGATGCATGCTTTCATCCCCCTTTTCTTCCCAATATCCAGATTTTCCATGTAAAATGCTTTTTATGGCATGAAATTTGATAGTCTTGATACTTGATCCTAGAATTCTTAACAGTGGCCATGTGGATACAGCTATCATAGAAACTGAACTCCAATTGCCTACTAAATCAGATTGGAGAAGACTTGGCAGAATAGGATCAAGAATCTACCATTATAGACTATAACGATGATGAATGAATTGATTTTGGGTGAATCAGTCCACTATAGCATGTTCAACAAACCGTAGAGTTGAATGTTGCATGAATCTTGATGCCAAACTGCACCCTAACTTCCTCTCTGAGGAACATGCATAAGCCCTTTTCAATATTGTGATGTCCATGAGGTTAAGAATTAATAGCCAGATAAAGGTTGCTTGTGAAAACTAGAAAAGAGTTAATTTTCACATAGTGGGGATCGAATAAAACACTTTCAGAACCTTGGAAAGCTCACTGAAGACAAACTAAATGAGTCTATAGGTCTAAAAGCTGTTGCATCATTATTAGGATTTGCTCCACTGAGACATTAAACAAACTGAGAACCAGTTAATTCCTTAATTCTATCACTCAATGCTGCTGATTCTGGGGAAAAAAACACAACTCTATGACTCTGTCTAAAGTCTGAGATTCAAGTACGGTTGGAAATTTTTAGAGACAATGGAAGGGCCTAAATGGCCTACATAATTAGGTAGGGATGGTATGAAAGAAACTGCTGAAGATTACCCTTGAATTAGGGAAACATGAAGTTAACTCCCTTTGGAACAAAATGAGCAAAATCATCTAACTCAGTAAATCTCTATTGGTAACAGGAGAACACAGGACTACATTTTTAGAACAAGCGAAACATAAAAATGAGCACAACTAAAAATAAAGTATAATATTAAAACTTGTTCCAGTGTCATAAAAGGCATTTTTACTCATGCCTTGTTTTTTTTAAAAAAATAATTAGTGTGAACCAGATAATTTCAATCACCTTCACAAATCTGTAATATTCGTTGTGAATCACAGGTGTGAAGATTTTCTAGCATAAGCAATTAGTAACTTGCAGGGCTCTGTCTTCTCACCCTTAGCCTTCTCATTTAGGTGAAGGTCATGTAAATAGAGTACTGTAGTGAAATCTTAACACTTAGCAATTAGTAATATAGTAATAGAAAGAAAAATTCAACTTTTAACAGACAGGCTATTTTGGATGAACTGTTTAAAAAGATCCAATTCCTAAGGCAGATGAGATTTCAGTAGAACAAGCATTACTAATTGGAGAACTTGTGCTTGTTGAACTTACTTGAATTCTGATGTTTTTTCCCCGGCATTTTGCACAATCTTTTAATATTCTCAGAATTAAGAGATTGCATAGCAGGATGTAGAATGCTTGCAAGGAGAAGCAGAAGATATAATTAGAGCAACAGAGATAATCATTGCTTTGTTATGCTGTGATTTCAGCATAATTACACAAACCAAGACAAAAGGATTATTCTTCCATTATTTTTTTCTCTTCTTGCACACAAGGACTAAATACATGACCTTTGGTTAGTGGGTTAGTTAGGAACTGCACATAGCAGTTCTAAGGAGCAATGAGGCACATGGGGCTGGAGTTATGATGAAAAGTTAGTAGACCTATGTCACAAAAATGGTAATGCAGGGATCCATCCCTTCTTCATTTCTAATCCTTGTAACCTGTCCCATTCCCTCGATTTTCCAATAACTTAATAGCATTTATTGTTTCTAGCTTGCAGAAGCTAGAACTTCCCCCACAAAACAAACTGAATACTGTTTTCTCGTTGCTTTAACTCTTCCAAATCCAGCATTTTGGGGAACACTTAGGGTCCAATTATTCCCCTGTTTATGGGCAAATAACTGAACATTAGTTAAGTTAAATGGAGCCTGAAGAGCCTAAAAAAAAATAATCCTTGTTTTTGTATATCTACTGGACCAGGGGTCTCCAACCTTGGCAACTTTAAGACTTGTGGACTTCAATTCCCAGAGTTCCTCAACCAGCTTTGCTGGCTAAGGAATTCTAGGAGTTGAAGTCCACAAGTCTTAAAGTTGCCAAGGTTGGAGACCCCTGTACTAGACAACCCATGGTTTGTCATCATTTCAGAGATACTACCTTACCAGATTCACCAATGCTTTCAACAATGACATAACCTCTCAAGTAGTCTAGACAAGATACCTCTAGATGGGATGGGTAGCACACAAGTCTAATCAATAAATAAGTGCTTCCTTCCTTGGAAAGATGTACTCAGAGATGCATCTGCCTTGAAAACAGCCCACGTTGACCTGTGTAGCTCAGTCCAACATCAGCACAGGTCAAGCTTTATGACATTTGGTATTATGTCACAAACTGTTTTATGGTAAAGTTTATGGTGATGTTTTATAAAACATGCCAAATTTTAGCCCCACGGGAATTCATGCATTCTGGACTTTGGACACATTCTGTAAGTTCATCCCTTTCAGGTAGCTTGGTTCAAAACATTTTGTTTATAGTGCATTGTGAGCCCACTTAAAACTCACAGGAATCAGAAGATCAGACAGGTAAGCCTTACTGAGAGGCTGGGCTAGCTTGTATCAGCTAGAACAGGGGTGTCAAACTGGCGGCCTGCGGGCCAGATGCATCATGCGTGGGCCACACCCACCCTGGCACCACAAAGGTAAAAATGTCACAATTCTTCACGTGACATCATATGACACGATCGAGTTTGACATCCATGAGCTAGAAGAATGGCTATAATTTGCTTTATTCTTTCCTTTCCTGTTCCTCTTCTTCTAGGAGCACTAGCTTCTGTAAATATGTGAAGCTAAAGGGAAGTACAGCCTGTCCTTATCTTATCTATTTTCTGATGAAACTTCTTCTGCAACAAATACATCAGCCAGGGTATATCAGCCCAGTCTGGAGAGATCTAAATGTCACCATTAAAGATTAGCATTTGATTCTGACTAAAAATAATAGATCTCTCTTCTCTCCCTTTCCCTCACCATCCCCCCCTTTTTAATTTCAAATTAAAGAGCTGGGGTTGACTGCCTATTTTTAACAATGCAAACAACATTCAGAGACCACAATTGTCCAAAAATGACACAAATAAACAAATGGCTGCTTCCTGCTATCTGGTAAGCTCCTTGGGGCAGCAAAGTTTCCCTTTATACTCCAAGCAATATATGCACTTGGATAGTGTTAAACGAAATTACAACAATGATGGTTACTGATGAGCTTGTCATAGAGAATGAATAAGTTGGCTTCAGTTTGATGGGCCACAAACTGTGCAAGCTTGTACCATGAATACAGAGGAAATACGGATGGATTCCACAGATGGGAGATCATGTTGGAAATCAGTCCTTTAGTTAGATCTATAACCTCAAGTCAGCTTTGATTATCATTTTTATTGCGGCTCAAGAGATTCCAAGTTATGAGTGGTTTGCCATTGGAAGCATCTGTTTCAGCAAATAACTGCTTCTCTTCAAATGGGAGAAAATTAGTGGGGGTTTTCACCCCCTTCCTGGATTGTTCTTTTAAAATGTGTCTCGTATGAAACTTGAGCCCAAACTAAAACAACTGGCATGTGGGACAGCCTACAGATGGCTCAGCAGAGGCACACATGGCTGTATGTAACTGGCTGGGAGTTGCCTCATTTCATACTTGCTCCATAGCCAACTTTTATGGGAGGAACGATGCTGGCAGAAATTGAGAATATATAAACCATGTCTACTGACAGTAATGGTGATGATTCTCAGCAAGATGCCATATATGAAAGCCAAAGCGAATCCCTCTCCCCATCTTACTTTCTCTTTCCTGAGCATGGCAATGTGACTATATTACCTCCAATTAACAAAAACTGGAAACTCTTAGATAAAGATTATTTTGTCTGGAAATGCTATATACAGATGGTACCACCAGCTGTGTGCACTCTATTCCTTGTTGGTCATCTGATAGAATAAGCCTTTCATGTAGCTGTAATACATATCTTTCCTTTCCTTTCCTTTTCCTTTCCTTTCCTTTCCTTTCCTTTCCTTTCCTTTCCTTTCCTTTCCTTTCCTTTCCTTTCCTTTCCTTTCCTTTCCTTTCCTTTCCTTTCCTTTCCTTTCCTTTCCTTTCCTTTCCTTTCCTTTCCTTTCCTTTCCTTTCCAGGAAGTGCTGTGTGCAGTCTATTCCTTGTTGGTCATCTGTTAGAATAAGCCATTTGCCTTTCATGTAGCTGTAATACATATCTTTCCTTTCCTTTCCTTTCCTTTCCTTTCCTTTCCTTTCCTTTCCTTTCTTTTCCTTTCCTTTCCTTTCCTTTCCTTTCCTTTCCTTTCCTTTCCTTTCCTTTCCTTCTTTCCTTTCCTTTCCTTTCCTCCCCTTCCCCTTCCCTTCCCCTCTCTTCTCATCTCCCGTTTTCTCTTTTTCCTCTTCCCTCTTTCTCCATCCCATCCTTTTTTTAAAATCAAATTTTACAGAAACTTTAAAAAAATGAAAAAATTCCGATGTAAATCTAGAGTAATTAGAAAACCTCCCCTCCCCTCCCCCATTCTCTGTACTTTTCTTTGCTCTTTCTTTGTTCAGTGTACCAACACTTTGAGTGATTGAGTTAGGGAAAATAAGAGGTAGTGAGGGCAAATATGATGACTTGAATATTCAACAACATTAACAAAGTTTGAGCAAAGAAAAGATTTAATGCAAAGTTTAAATATTTGCATTCAGTCACCTGGCAGTGTCAGCACTTTGGATGAACCTACTTAATTTACTCTCCCTTTTTCTTAAATCTAACTCTTAAGTGCTTCTAAGCAGCATGCAGGGATATGAATAACTTTTCTTCTTGTGTATCAAATGCGTACTTAAAGCAGGGGAGTTAAAACACACAGCACACGCTCGTTTTCACATACATATCATATCTGAATGCGTTAATAGAAAGCAAGTGGAAGTTATGGTAATCGTTTTAAGAGCATTTAAGCAAAAGCTGCTTAGCTTTCAACCCCAGATTCCATTCCCAGAATTTCCTTTGCGTATTAAAACACAACTGAAGTGAAATATATATAACTTCAAGGAGGCCCCCTGCTTCTTTTGGAGGGCAACAAACAGAGAACAACAACAACAACAGCTTCAGAATGAAAATAATGCAGAATGAAGCCCTTTTGAAAGATTGCTTTTTGTTCCAGGAGGGTTCCTTTACTCCTTCTGTTGCTTGCATGAGTGTGTTCCTGTCATGAAGTTGCTCTAATATTTAAAGTACTGGTAGTTCTTGACATATGACTGTAATGGAGCCTGCCCATTACAGTCACAAATTATGATGGCCATTAGCGGGATGCCCATGTGATCACTTCGCTTAATGACACCCCCCACACACACACGCTTAGTCTTCCTGATGAGGATATTAAGTAACTGTGAGGGTCATTAGGCAGAGCATAGAGTGCCTCAGTGTCGAGACCCTGGGAAGCCTAGCAGGAGGCCAGGCTTACCTGCCCCAGCCTCCAAGGAGTCCCTCACCCCATGCTCTGTGTCCTGCCTCTCAGGCTCCCCACAGGCCTTGGGCCTATTTCCCCCTACAGAGTCCCTGCAGGGCTTCCTTCCCATTCAGCCATCCAAGGAGCCTAAAGCCGGCAGCAGAAGCTACCAACACCTGCAGAGCTGTTACAACTTGTAGGTTTGAGGCCTGCTTTCCACCCAGCCACTTGTAGTTTTTGCTGCTGGCTTTAATCTCCCTTGGGTGGCTTGCTGGGAAGCAGGCTACATTACTGGTCATGAATCAAAGATTACCTGTAAAACTGAGTAGCTAAACTTCAGGGCCATATCTGGTTGCTAAGGGATGAGGTGCAGCTTCCAAAATCTTTGAAAAACGAAGGCATGGGTTTTTTCTTTTCTTCTTCTTTTAATTTATGACAGGGAAAGGGAATTATTGCCTGATAGGACCTTCATTGTCCATAGTGTTTGGAGTTTGCTTGAGCAGACCACTCAAATTCCTTTGTGGTCGTCAGCCTAGGGGGGCGGGAAATGAACACATCTAATGTATTGGATTATATCTACATTGGAATGTTTTTATTCTTATGAAACAGTTGATCCCAAATGTACATTTAAAACAAATGATCCCAATTGGAGATTAAAAATAAATAAACAAGGGAAACAAGTTTAATCTCTGGGATGCTCAATAAATTTTGTTTTTGTACTGTGTGAAGTTACTCAGTGTGTCCCTATCAGATCAAAGGGAGGAATGGTTATCTGTTATTGAATGGGTATTGTACTGCTAAACTGTCGAAATGCATTGAATTTGCTTTAAAATATTTTGTTGATACTGATCCTAACTTTTGGCTTTGATTGCATCTTATCACAAACTGGGTTCATAGTTTTAGTTTATTTTCTTTAATTGTTGTAGGGCACTGTGCTGATTTATACAGAAAGATGGAGCGTCACTTTGACAACAAATAAAAGAAACAAAACACGTTCTTGTAGACTTACTTTAAATACATAACCTTATGCCCATAATTGACAGGAGGAGCATGTGAATTACCTTTTTTCCTCTAGGGCTGAAAGCAGCACTCTGCTCGGTTTTGAGTAATTCTTTTCATACATAATACATCCCGCACTTTTCAGCCTCCTCCAATGTCCTCGAGAAGATTTTGAAGGCACAGAGAATAGCAATGATGTATGTGGAACTGATGGATATGGCCCACAATCACTAATATGTGAAGTTTTTTTTTTTAAAAAATGCATTAGATCAGTGCAAAACTGGAATAGATTGGAATTATGGGCTGACACATGCAAAAAATGCATAAATAAACAAAAATCAAGGAGAGGAAGAGAGCCATCCATCTCTTACTGTTCTCACACACATAGCTGTACATTTTAAACACAGTGAAACTGTGGGATGAAATGAAAAGCAGCTCCATGACCTTTAGAAGTTACCTCTGATATGGCCTACTCTTTATCAACATTCGCTGCTCTTTTTGCTTTGTCCACAACAAATGCTTCTTGCCAAGAAGATTGATCTATTAACATTTTATTTAAAAAGTAATTACCGTATTTTTCGGAGTATAAGATGCACATCCCCCCCCAAAAGAGGCTGAAATTTTGGGTGCGTCTTATACTCTGAATGTAGCTTTTTCAAAGCTTTTTTTCAGCCCTAACGAGGCGCTAGGGAGTGAAGCGATCTCCGTGCTTTGCCTGCTTTTCTCATTGCTTCTCTCTCCAAAGATCAGTTGTGCTTTAGAAGCTGTTTTTTATCCCCAAACAGGGGATAAAAAGCACTCAAAACCAGCAAACTAATGAGCTGAAGCTGACCAGACTAAGGACGCTAGCCAAATGAATACCTGGTAGGCAGATTCCCCCCACCCCATTTTCCTCCCCAAAAACTAAGCTGCGTCTTATACTCCGATGCGTCTCATACTCCGAAAAATACGGTATTTCTTTTTACAGGAACAAAAATGCATTTCTGCCCAAACTGAAAGTTTCCCCACAGCTTTTCATGAATCTTTCAATTCTCATCATCGGCCTTCAAATTCACAGCCCTTACCTAGTCCAGCACGAGGTGTAACATGTTTAACTCTGATGATTGGATTTGGATGACAGGAATGATGGGTGCATGGTAAGGTGGAGCGGGATCATTGTCTCTGTGTGGGCTAATAATCAAAGCCCTCTGTGATGTGAATGCCACTTCAGTTTTGCCAGCTTTTTATGTGACATGACATATCAAATCTGCCAACCTATAGACCATCTGGAAACAGCTCAACAGAATGGACACTGACATTGATAGACAACAGTTACAGACGAAAGACCAAAAAGAGTAGATTGGCCTATATACTGTAAACCAGATTTGTTGAAACAAACCTAGTTTTTACTCTGTGAACAACCATTATCTGTAATCTAATAGATGCTATCTAGAGTTGTCTTTCAGAGCTTAAAATTCATATGTTCCCCCCTGCTGAATTATTTCAAATGCAACATCAATGTGAAATTGAAGTCACAAATGTATTCTTGAAGCTTTTCTTTCCGTAACTATAACTGTCTTCCTCAGGAGCAAGAGGTTGTTTTTCAGTCATATCCTCCTCTCTGATCAAATTAAAACATGTACCTTCTCATATGAAATTTGATGGCTTTAATGTCATCTCTGGGTCTGTTTTGAGAAGATGCTGTATTGCCATTTTCTTATAATATAAAATCAATGTATGTATCAAATGTCAGCCAGTTATTTAAATATCATTAATGTTTATATCATAACCTTAATGTAGCCTCAGCATGCTTTATTGATATTATCTAGAAGTCTGATAATTCTGGTTCCCAATTCTGTGAAATCTATGTGGGTACTGCTCTATATGTATAAGTTTTCTTTTTATAGTTTTCTAAAATCAACATGTAGATCTAAGGATGTAGAACATGCAAATTTTATTTATTTATTTATTTAGTTTGTCAAAGATGTACGAGATGATGGGTCTAAGTATAAACATGGACATGAGCACAGGAAATGAGTACAAATAAATGGGGACAGTAGGACAGGGATGGTAGGCACCCTGGTGCGCTTATGCACGCCCCCTATAGACCTCTTAGGAATGGTGTGAGGTCCACGGTAAACAGTTTAAGGTTGAAGCTATGTGGGGTTGAGGATGTAACAACGGAGGCCAGGTAGAACATTCCAGATATTGACCACTCTATTGCTAAAGTCGTATTTTCTGCAATCGAGTTTGGAGCAGTTTACCTTGAGTTTGTATCTGTTGTTTGCCCGTGTATTATTGCTGTTAAAGCTGAAGTAGTGGTTGACAGGTAGGACATTGTAGCAGACAATTTTGTGTACTGTGCTTAGGTCAGACCATAGGCAGCGTAGTTCAAGGTTGTCAAGCCCAAAATTTCAAACCTGGTGGCATAAGGTATTCTATTGTGAGCAGAGGAGTAGAGTACTCTACTCGTGAAATACATCTGGACCCGCTCAATTGTATTAATGTCTGATATACAGTGTGGATTTCAGGCAGACAAGCTGTATTCATGAATTGGTCTGGCAAAGGTTTTGTATGCCCTAGTTTGCAATACAGTGTTACCGGAGAAGAAGCTTCGCAAAATTAGGTTAACAACTCTTAATGCCTTTTTGGCAATGCTGTTACAGTGAGCTCTGGGGCTTAGATCGTTTGAGATGAGTACTCCTAGGTCCTTGACAGAATGAGGGTTATCTACAAGGTCGTATCCATCCAGCTTGTATTTTGTGTTCTGATTTTTGTTGCCAATGTGTAAGACAGAGCATTTGTCAGTTGAGATTTGGAGTTGCCAACTGTTCGACCATTCTGACACATAGTGAAAGTTGCTTTGTAGGGCAGCAGTATTGTCGGTGATGTTGAATAGTTTTACGTCATCAGCGAAGAGGATGCAGCTGCTTATAATATGATCGCAATGGTCATTTATGTAAAGCAGAAAGAGTGTGGGTCCTAAAACGCTGCCTTGGGGGACACCGCTGTTAACTGGTGCAGGGTTTGATAGAGCATTCCCTATTTTGACTACTTGTTGCCTGTTTGACAGGAACCCGGCTATCCACTTGTGCAGGGATTCAGAAATGCCGCATGGACTGGTGATAATATCTTACTTCTTCCTTGCATATTAACCTTCTATGCACAGTAGTTACAGTAACTCTTTAAAGGATCTCTGTGACAGCCAAACAAGTGAGAATATTTACAAAGAATCATTGGTTATGCAGCTTGGAATTAATCTTGAGTGGTAGCTAAGAGTGATCACCTTAAAAATATATATTAGGAATTTCACATTTGTATTGAGAAAAAGCTTCACTGGAGCAAATAGGAATTTGTTTTCAGTGTTTACTGAATGTGGAGATTGACTTTAACATAGAACAAAGTCATTCAGATTCGGACAGACCTGGACTCCATTTGGACAGGGCAGGCCGAGACAACAGGGGCAAGTCTTAGTGCTGTTATTTGGGAGGAGTTTGAGCCTATCACTCCGGATGATGTGGACAAGGCCATAGGAGCGATGAGCACCTCCACTTGCTTATTGGACACGTGTCCCTCCTGGCTGGTCTCAGCCAGCAGGGAGGTGACACGTGGCTGGCTCCAGGCTGTTGTGATCGCATCTTTGAGAGAGGGGTCCATCCCACAGCCCTTAAAAGCTGCGGTGGTGAGGCCCCTCCTCAAGAAGCCTTCCCTGGACCCAATGGATTTAAAGAACTTCCGTCCAGTCTCCAACTTACCCTTTGTGGGTAAAGTTGTTGAGAAAGTGGTGTCGCTCCAACTCCTGCGGTTATTGGAGGACACTGATTATCTGGATCCCTTTCAATCGGGTTTCAGGCGCGGCTACAGTACGGAGACTGCTTTGGTTGCTCTGATGGATGATCTCTGGCGAGCCCGGGATAGAGGTCACTCCTCCATCCTGGTGTTACTTGACCTCTCAGCGGCTTTTGATACCATTGACCAATGTATCCTTCTGCATCGTCTTGGGGAGGTAGGAGTGGGAAGCACCGTTTTACGGTGGTTCTCCTCCTACCTCTCTGATAGGACGCAGTCGGTGTTGACAGGAGGGCAAAGATCGGCCCCTAGGCCCCTGATTTGCGGGGTGCAACAGGGCTCGGTCCTCTCGCCCATCCTGTTTAACATTTACATGAAACCGCTGGGTGAGATCATCCAAAGACACGGGGTGAGGTATCAGCAGTATGCTGATGATACCCAATTGTACATCTCCACCCCGTGTCAGTTCAGTGAAGCAGTTGATGTAATCTGCCGCTGCCTGGATGATGTGAGGGTCTGGATGGGAGTGAACAGACTCAAGCTCAACCCTGACAAGACTGAGTGGCTCTGGATATTGCTCCCCAGGGACTATGTCGACTGTCCCTCCTTGGTTCTTGGGGGAGAAAAATTGACTCCCTCAGAACGGGTTCGCAATTTGGGTGTTCTCCTAGACCCACAGCTAAAATTGGAGCAACATCTTTCAGCTGTGGCTAGGGGGACCTTTGCACAGATCCGTCTTGTGCACCAACTGTGACCCTACTTGGAGAGGGAGGCTTTGCTCACAGTCACTCATGCCCTTGTCACCTCACGGCTGGACTACTGTAACGCGTTCTACATGGGGCGACCCTCAAAGAGCATCCGGAGACTGCAATTGGTACAGAATGCAGCTGCGCGAGCTGTGGTGGGTGTGCCGAGATACACCCACGTAACACCCATTCTCCGCCAGCTGCATTGGTTGCCTATTAGTCTCCGGTCGCAATTTAAGGTGTTGGTTTTGACCTTTAAAGCCCTACATGGCTCTGGGCCAGGTTACCTTCGGGACCGCATCCTACCACATACCTCCCTACGACCAGTTAGGTCCCACAGAGTAGGCCTCCTCTGGGTCCCATCAGCCAAACAATGTTGGTTGGTGGGCCCACGGGGGAGAGCCTTCTCTGTGGGAGCCCCATCTCTCTGGAACCAACTCCCACCAGAGATTCGGACTATCCCCACCCTACTGGCCTTCCGCAAAGCTGTAAAAACATGGCTCTTCCGGCAGGCGGGGTGAAGATTGGATTCCCCCATGATTGAATGCTTCTTTTAAAATTATGAAATGTTTTTAAAATTTATGTATGTTATATATTGTTCTTATTCTTGTTGTATGCTGCCCTGAGTCCTAAGGGATTGGGCGGCCTACAAGAACTTTTAATTAAATTAAATTAAATTAAATTCCCTCATCTGGATGACGATGATGATATGGTGGTGGTGATGATAATGATGATGATGATATTGCTGTTGTTTCTTATTATGATGAGTTTGCAATGAGCTGTTTTGAGATAAAATATTTGGCTAAGAATGATGGATGAAGGATAAATATCTGGGATTATCTGATCTGCATGTCAAAAATCCAGTTGACCTCTAGATGGTAGCAAAGAGATACAGAAATATCTAATTATTTGTTAGTTAGTGGTAAGCTATATTTTTGAGCTGTGAGTGAAGAGAGAGAAAGAGAGAGGGAGAGTGAAAGATGACAGTTTAGATGGATAGATAGAGAGAGAGAGAGAGAGAGAGAGAGAGAGAGAGAGAGAGAGAGAGAGAGAGAGAGAGAGAGAGAGAGAGAGAGAGAGAGAGAGAGAGAGAGAGAGAGAGAGATGATAGATAGGTAGATAGGTAGATAGGTAGAAGATAGATAGATAGATAGATAGATAGATAGATAGATAGATAGATAGATAGATAGATAGATAGATAGATAGATAGATAGATAGATAGATAGATACAGTAGATAGATAATCATTTTCATTTGAGAATCAAAGAAAGAATCGAGCCGTGGTGGCGTAGTGGTTAGAGTGCAGTGTTTCCAGCTACTTCTACTGATCACCGTCTGCCAGCAGTTTGGCTGATTGAATTTCACCAGGCTCAAAGTTGACTCAACCTTCCATCCTTCGGAGGTCGGTAAAATGAGGACCCAGATTGGGGGGCAATATGCTGACTCTGTAAACCGCTTAGAGAGGGCTGTAAAGCGATATATAAGTCTAAGTGATATTGTTATTGCTAAAATGCAATACTTTAGCTTTTTTAACTGGTTGTGGAAAAATATTTGGTGGAGGTATAGATGAAAGAAGTTCATTTAATTTAGGAAGCCTACACAGAAATGAGTAATGAAAACGTCTAGAAGGAGAGGAACATAGCTACCAGTAGTGAGAAGAAAAAGCAGGGAGGGGGCAATGTAAGGAGAGCTGAAACATAAAGAGATAAATGGCAAGACTAATACCAACTCTGAACAAGAGTCTGGATTGCTATGTGCTGAGCATTCATTATTTTACTGTTAAGAATCAGGAATCCAAATGAGCAAAGCTCAGCTTTCTTTATCATCAAAAACTTCCATGATCTGAAATGTTTTATGTTCTTTATAGAATATAAGTCAGATTGGCTGGTAGAAAATGTGCTTGTTTGATGTGGCTGTATTTGCACTGTAATGGAAAGTTCAGTATAATAATATTATTCATTCTAATAACTCCAAACATATTTCCTTTGACTTTTCTTTAAATAAAAGGAACATATTAGCTGCATTTTTAAAAAGCGTCTTACATGCTACACCACAACAGATTTAATTATCTAATTTTCAGAGAGCAAATTCTCCAGCTACCAACCCCTTATTTATTTACTAAATAATGGCAAATTAAAGACACAATAAAATGTATTTTTTCCTTATGTATTTCTGTGGAACAGTTTATCAGCAAAGGCCAAAGGGCAAGTGCAGTTGCACAAACATGTCAGTTGTGGAAATTTCAATGGAAATAATTTCAATCTGTTGAATATTTCCCAGAAGGTTTTTTTAAAATAAATGTTAGCCAATAAACCAGAGGTGGGTTGCTCCCGATTCGGACTGGTTCTATAGAACCGGTAGTGGGAATTTCCCCACGCTTGCCAATCCGGGAGCCATCGCTGGTTGGCCACGCCCCCGAACTGGCTCTAATCTTGTTTTTGGCTTCTGCGCATGTGCAAAAGCTTGGTTTTTGGCATTGCGCATGTGTGCACATGCACGCGCGGCATGGCCACATGGCACACAATGTGTGCACGCCGATGCATTGCGGGAGGAAGCAAACCAGCAGCCAGGTAAGTTAGAACCCACCCCTGCAATAAATCAGTGGTGGGTTCCTACCGGTGCGGTTCACTCTATAGCACCGGTAGCGGCCCGCTGGTGACGTCACAGTACCGGTGCGGTCAGTTGCCGGTGCCTGGGCACCGCCATTTTTTAAAAAAAAATTTAATTTTTTAAAAAAAATTTCTTCTGCACATGCCCAGAAGCCGAGCTTCCGGCACTGCGCATGCGCTGCCTTCCTACCTCACAATGAGTCCAAGCAGGGGAGGATGGCTGAGGGAGCACGTGAGACGCTGAAAGAATGGGCGGCAGGAGCTATCTCTATTCCCCTCCCTTCAGCAGTCCGAGAAGCCACGAACGCGCGGTGATGATCCTAGGCATTTTTGCACGTTTGAGGCTTCTCGAGCTGCTGAGGGGAGAGGGAATGGGCAGCAGGACCTATCTCAGTTCCCCTCCTTTCAGCAGTCCGAGAAGCCACGAACGCACGGTGATGATCCCAGGCATTTTCACACGTTTGAGGCTTCTCGAGCTGCTATAGGGAGGGGGAACGGGCGGCAGGAGCCTAGGATCATCGAATGGGGAGAAGCATTTAGGCTGGACGGAGCCTCCTAGAAGAACCGCTGCCGCGCTCTTGCTGCTCCTGCTGCGGGGGGCTGCATTGCGGGTGGGCAATGCCCCCCCACTTCTGCGGCCGCTGCCAAGCTCCCGAGGCCCACGCCCACCCGGTCACATGGCTGGCAAGCCACACCCACAAAATTATGAACCCGCCCCTGCAATAAATACATTTTCTTTTCCTCAGAATTAATTAGTAGACCACTCTAATAATGTCACTGCTTTGATTGTTCATTACTTATAAAGGCCTATCTGGCTTAGATCCAGGCTACTTATGAGACCTCTTCTCCAAAAGCAGGGGTCTCCAACCTTGACAACTTTAAGACTTGTGGACTTCAACTCCCAGAATTCCTCAGCCAAGCTGGCTGAAGAATTCTGGGAGTTGAAGTCCACAAGTCTTAAAGTTGCCAAGGTTGGAGACCCCTGTCCAAAGGGAATCTACCCATATCATTTAATTGGTTCATGAAGGGATTATCTGGGTTTCCCTTCCTTTATAGATCAAGGAGGAAATGGATCTGAAAAAGGCCATTTTTGCCCCATCTCTTTGGAATATTTTGCTTTCTAAAATCCACATGGCCTCCATTCTTGCATCTTTGTGCAGAACAAGACAATAGCCTCAAAATGTACCTTTACAATGTAGATTGTCTGTAACTTTCATATTTTTTTCATTTCCTCCTTTTGATAGTACTGTTGTAAAAATAATGTTTTGATGATTATTTTATGAGTTTTGTTTGCAATGCTACCCAAGTAGTGTCTATGGAGTTAGGTGAGATAACAGTGCTAGAAAAACAAACAGTTGCATTTGGACATGATATTAAACCAGGATACCGATTTTACTGAAGCAGCTAGTGAACTATGAAAACACCTTGTGTGGTTTGTTTTAACCTGGACTCGTAGTTTACTTTCATCTTAATGATCCAGATATTGAAGCAAAGAATATCTATGATTTCTAATTTAGCTGTTAAAGCATCACAATAATAAACCACAAAGGTAAATTAGCTACTTCTGCTGACAAGAAGAGACTGATATATGGAAAGATTTCCAGACTTAATGTGATGTATGGCTATGATCAATATTTAGTTATTTATTTACGAATGCCATTCTACTCCCAAGGACTCAAGATTGATGTACATAGAAAAAAAATCCCGAGGATTTAAAGCAGCACAACACTCAACACCAATAAGGGTAGATACCGAAACTTAACATCCCACAAACACTTTTTCCTAGACTCAGTTTTTTATAACTTTATATAAATCCACTTGGGAAGAAGGGATCACTCAGTAGGCTCTACTATGAGGTTCCTATTAAAGGTAAAAAATTTCCCTGTCCAGTCATGTCTGACTCTAGGGCACAATGCTCAATTCGATTTCTTGGCTGAGGGACTCAGCGTTGTGTTAAGATATTTTCCATGGTCATATAATACAACATACAACAGAATACCTTATGAAACCAGACTTGAAATTTGGGGACTTGAAAATTTAGAACTACGCCGCCTTCGTTCTGATCTAACTGTAGCTCACAAAATTATCTGCCACAATGTCCTATCTGTTAATGACTACTTCAGCTTCAACCACAATAATACTCGAGCTCACAATAGATACAAACTTAATGTAAACTGCTCCAAACTTGATTGCAAAAAATTTGACTTAAACAACAGAGTGGTCAATGCCTGGAACACTTTACCTGACTCAGTAGTTTCTTCCCCAACCTCAGATTATCTATCATCGACCTCACCCCATTCCTAAGAGGTCGGTAAGGGGCGTGCATAAGCGCACAATCGTGCCTACCGTTCCTGTCGTAATGTACCCATATATTCATACCTCTTTTACTCTTATTCATGCTTGTAATATTACATATATATTCATTCATGTTTTACTGTTTAATCTTTGCTTATAATCATATATGCTTGACAAATAAAACAAATACAAAAAAAATACAAATAATATGGCCAGCATGGCTATACCCCTAAGGCACACGGAATGCTGTTATCTTCCCACCAAAGTGGTACCTATTAATCTACTCGCATTTGCATGCTTTTGCACTGCTAGGTAGGTAGGAGCTGGGGAAGGAATGGGAGCTCACCCCATTGCGCGAAGCTCAGGTCTCAAACCCTGACACAGGGTCTTCAAGGGCAGTCCAAAAATAAATTGTAACAGTACAATCATGAAGTGATGAATGGCCTGAGATGATGATGAGTGACTACCGTATTTCCCCGAAAATAAGACCCTGTCTTGTTTTTTTTTGAACCCTGAAATAAGCGCTTGGCCTTATTGCCATGCACTCAAAAACCCGATTGGGCTTATTATCAGGGGATGTCTTATTTTGGGGGAAACAGGGTATGATCCAGGAATAATCATTAAATGTACATAGTTATGTATGAAAACTTAAACATGTATATGTGGGAGAGGCTGAATATATACAATTAAGATGATATCCATATCTGAATGATGCCAAGTTATACATTGTTGTCTACCCACCACCAACAGGAATAAAAAGTTTTCTCTCTCTCAGAAGCCAAATTGAAGCTAATGGTATTTTTAACTGGAACTCTACACTATGCTCAAGTTTGTAACTGTAAAACAACATATTTATACAAAGGGTCTCCTGACAACAGCTTCTAACTATAGCTTGAGCAAGAGCCATGAGTGCAGGAGAAGCAAGAAATTACAATCCAGGTCCATCCAGGGGAGAACATAATCCTATCGAGAACCAAAGAATGAAATCAGAGCCATCTTGACAGGTTTCACTTTAAATCTGCTCCTCTACATAGCCTAACTGGGCATCAAGTCAGTTCCTACAAGTATTCAACACCTATCTGGATGGAGACAATAATGTATAACTTGGCATCATTCAGATACGGATATCATCTTAACCCTTGCCAGTGTATAAACTCCTCCAGGTCATTAACTAGGACAACCAATGTGATTTATTTTTTTTACCCATATCCTGAATCTGTACTGATAAGGATTGAGACAATCCATTTCCTCTGGAAATGTTTGTAGTTACTGTTGTGTGTCCATCACCTTCTCTACTGTCTTTCTTTAAAAAGGAAGGATAGACACTGCATGGATAGTTATTCAAAATAGCTGGGAAGATACATGAGTTCTTGAGAAG
This sequence comes from Diadophis punctatus similis, assembly GCA_023053685.1. Classification (NCBI taxonomy): domain Eukaryota; kingdom Metazoa; phylum Chordata; class Lepidosauria; order Squamata; family Dipsadidae; genus Diadophis; species Diadophis punctatus. The sequence goes on along the minus strand of JALIGW010000148.1, from coordinate 285,070 downwards.
GCAATATACTAACAACTCATATTAAGGGAATTGTCTACACCAGGGGTGTTCAACCTTGGCAATATTAAGACTTGTTAACTTCAACTCCCAGAATTCCCAAGCCAGCCATGTTGACTGGGAGTTGAAGTCCACAAGTCTTAATATTGCCAAAGTTGGACACCCCTGGTTTACACTTTTCTATACTCTTTCCCATAAAATGAATGTAGATTTTATGTAGAAAACATTGGTATACTTTTTCCTGAAATACATTTGGGATATTTGTTCTACAAATAAGAACATACGAAAACTGTGCACGTGATGTTGCTACCGTTCAAATATCTTTAGAATAGAATAGAATAGAATAGAATAGAATAGAATAGAATAGAATAGAATAGAATAGAATAGAATAGAATAGAATAGAATAGAATTCTTTATTGACCAAGTGTGATTGGACACACAAGGAATTTGTCTTTGATGCATATGCTCTCAGTGTACATAAAAGAAAAGATACATTTGTCAAGAATCATGAGGTACAACACTTAATGATTGTCATAGGGTACAAATAAGCAATCAGGAAACAATCAATATATGATATTTGAAGCATTGTTAGTTAGAAAAGGTTTCCTTTTTTCCCCTCTCCCAAGACTCACACATGTTACCTTAATGTAACCTTTCTTCCAAAATCTCATAATGCTTGTGTGTGCTCATTTTGTCTTCTATTTGAGAATGATAAAATGAATGTGCAGGAGAAGGTGTGTGTGGGAGAAATATGAAAGTACAACATGGAAGTATCTCAGTGGTCATTATGATATATTATTTTGTAAGGGTGCCAAGTTATTTCAACAACTCAATAGGCATAAATTATTATTACAGCCTGTTTTTTTCATTCTTAACTCTGGAGGTAGATCTTGCAATAACTTTTTAAAGTCAACTCCCAGAAAAAAACATAAAGAACACACATATGCATATGTACAGAACACACAATACCCAGAGGGAGGCCACTACAGAGAATGAAATATTATCTCAATTCTTAATTCTCGGCTATGTTCTGAAATAGCTAAGGCTATTTATATATTAATATGGGACTAGATTGAAACTAAAGGCTTAGAATTTAGATATTAGTATATGGCATCAACATTTGCTAATTATTACATTTTTTTTACATTCTTGGACTACTTACATCCTATTTAAAATCCATATGTGATTTTTATTGAAATTTTAAAAAAAGAACCCAGTTAACAAACTAATGCAAAGTAAGTAGGAGAAAAGAAAGACGAAAGAAAGCAAAAAAATTAGAGGGTAAAATTAGGAAAATAAAAGAAAATTAAGAAAAATAGAAAAGAAACAAAAATGATACAAAGATAGCTTCCAATATTCCTCACAGCGATTATAAGCACAATTATATTTTAACCTCTGTCTCTCTACAGTTATATTTATTTATTTATTTATTTATTTATTTATTTATTTATTTATTTATTTATTTATTTATTTATTTATTTATTTATTTATTTATTTATTTATTTATTTATTTATTTATTTATGTCAAGTATGTGTTAGTAATATACATAGATATAACATTGTTTATATACATAAGATGGGTACTGATAAGAGGGAACATTAGGACAGGGATGGTAGGCACGCTGGTGCACTTATGCACGCCCCTTACTGACCTCTTAGGAATCAGGTGAGGTCAACAGTGGACAGTCTTAGGGTAAAGTTTTGGGGGTTTGGTGATGAAACCACAGAGTCTGGTAGTGAGTTCAGGCATTTACCACTCTGTTGCTAAAGTCATATTTTTTACAGTCAAGTTTGGAGTGGTTCACTTTGAATTTGTATCTGTTGTGTGCTCGTGTATTGTTGTGGTTGAAGCTGAAGTAGTTGTTGACAGGAAGGACATTGTAGCAGATAATTTTATGAGCTATGCTTAGGTTGTGCCGAAGGCGACGTAGTTCTAAGTTTTCTAAGCCCAGAATTTCGAGTCTAGTTGCATAAGGTATTCTGTTTCTAGTAGAGGAGTGGAGGACTCTTCTCGTAAAGTATCTCTGGACACTTTCTAATGTATTTATGTCCGATATATGGTGTGGGTTCCAGACAGATGAACTGTATTCAAGGATTGGTCTGGCGAATGTTTTGTATGCTCTGGTTAGTAGTGTGATATTACCTGAGAAGAAGCTACGTAAGATTAGGTTAACAACTCCGTAAGCGTTTTTGGCGATGTTGTTGCAGTGGGCTTTGGCACTTAGGTCATTTGATATGAGTATTCCAAGGTCTTTGACAGAGTGAGGGTCGTCTGCAAGGTCTTGTCTATTCAGCTTGTATTTAGTGTTCTGATTTTTTTTGCCAATGTGTAGGGCAGAGCATTTGTTGGTTGAGATTTGGAGTTGCCATATGTTTGACCATTCTGACACAAAGTCAAGGTCTTTTTGGAGGATAGCAGTGTTGTCGGTGGTGTTGAAGAGTTTTATATCATCGGCGAAGAGAACGCAGTCGCTTGTAATGTGATCGCAAAGGTAATTTATATAGCGTATAAAGAGTGTTGGTCCTAGTACGCTGCCTTGGGGTACACCGCTGTTAACAGGAACGGGATTTGATAGGGCGCTCCCTATTTTGACCACTTGTTGTCTGTTTATTTTACATCTAATTCTCTTCTTTCCATATTCTAACATGTCTAACCAGCAAAACCATAAATCACAAATTCATTTTCTGCACTTTTATTCAAAAAGTCCATAAGAAGTTTCCAGTCACCAATGATAGGCCCTTTTCTCTAATCAAAGAAGTTAATGTATATATCTCAGCAAGATCCATCAATTTCACATTCCTCTATAATGGATAGTGTTGAATCTTCCCATCTCTGTGCATGTAATAATCTTGCTGCAATAATCATAGATTGAAATAATCTTTCATGACTTTTTTCTAACTCTTTATCCATTAGTCATAAAAGGAAAAGTTCTGGCTTTAATTGAATATTAAACTTCAGAATCCTCTGTATCAACGTATGTATTGGAACCCAATTTTTAAGCTTTTTTACATGTCCACCAAGCATAATAAAATGTCCTTCTGTATTGTTTGTGTTTTCAACAATGATCTGAAGTGCCTTTATACATTCATAATTTTATAAAAATTCTCTTTAAGTTTTATCTTGATTAGATTTCTATTTTTATTGTTTTAGAGATATGTATTTGTTAGGGTTTTAATGTTTTAATGCTAGAAGCCTTCCAGAGTTGTTTTGTTACAAGATGGACAGCAAATAAATTCACTCACTCACTCACTCACTCACTCACTCACTCAATCAATCAATCAATCACTCAATCAATCAATCAATCAATCACTCAATAAATCAATCAATCAATTTACAACCTCAATGTAAATTTTAACTCTTTTAACCACCTATTTTCCCATTGCTCCATCTATATCAGGGTTGTCAAACTCCCGGCCTGCGGGCTGGATATGTCATGCGCTGGTCATGCCCACACCCGGTTTAGCAAAGGGAAAAAAAGTCCCAATACATCATGTGATGATGCCGTGACGACGTGAGTTTGACACCCCTAATCTATATAGTATAACCAAAATTCTTAGCCCACTTTATCATACAATCTTTAAGCTATTCTTCCTCTGCTTCAAGTGTCAACAAAAGTTTATACATTATAATAATTACACATTCATCATCACTGAAGTACTTATGACCTTTATGGCCAGATTTTCACAAAATAAATGTTTCTTTTACCATATTTTTCGGAGTATAAGATGCCCCTTTTTCCTCCCTAAAAGAGGCTGAAAATTTGTGCGCGTCTTATACTCCAAATGTAGCTTTTCCGAAGCTTTTTTCCCCAGCCCTAAGGAGGTGCTAACGATCTTCCCAGCTTCCTACTCCATCTTTGCAGGCTTGTTTTCATTCCTACTCCTCTGAAAAAGGTATTTTCAGCCCTAATGAGGTGCTAATGATCTTACCGGCTTGCAGCATTTTTTAATTCCTACTCCTTCCGAAGTAATTTTTTCCTGCCCTAAGTCTTTGCAGGCTTGTCTTCATTCCTACTACTCTGAAAAAGGTCTTTTCAGCCATAACGAGGTGCTAACGATCTTACCGGCTTCCAGCATTTTTTAATTCCTACTCCCTCTGAAGTAGTTTTTTCCTGCCCTAAGTCTTTGCAGGCTTGTTTTCATTCCTACTCCTCTGAAAAAGGTCTTTTCAGCCCTAACCAGGGGATAAAATAATGTGCTGAAGCTGAACAGACTAAGGATGCTAGCCAGATGAATACCTGGTAGGTAAATTTTTTTCCCTATTTTCCTCCCCCAAAACTAAGGTGCGTCTTATACTCCAAAAAATACGGTAATTCTCAAATGAACGTTAAAAACGTTTGCTGACATTAGCTCTTCCGTACACTAAAACAAGTAGAAACAAAATCCATCCATTCCATATTGAAATTTCAATATGGAGTAATTGTATGCTGTGAGACTTACTCATGAGATAACCTGATCCTCAGTAATCACGCCAAGTGGGGACTGCAAAAAGGTTTGTTGTTAGATTTGTAACCTTACAATGCTAAGATTCTAAGTAATATGCAAACAATAAAGACACCTCCAACCCATAAATCCCCTAAAGTCCAAAGCCAGATTTTTTTATATATTATTGAAAAGGGAAGAGAACCAGAAGGAATGAAAGGACTTCCTCCAGTTTTTAAAATATCAGAAAACAAATTAGAGGGTAAAGCCTCATATATCACAGTTAAGTCTGTGGATGAGCGAATCCAATTAAATAGACTGCCATCAATGTTCTTGGAAGATTCCCCAAACTGAAACATTACCCTAGTGAATGACAGCCAACTGTCAGTTCACAATTAACCCACTTTGCTGCCTGATTTCAGAGAGATGCATGGGTGGACCTGCACCCCCAGAAGGAGATATAGATGTCGAACAGCAAAAACTCTATTCCCTGTTGCACACAGAGAGAGTAGCCTCTTTTGAAAGGGAGCAGAGTTTCAAAAGTAGTCAAGGTAGTCCTTGACCTATCATCATTTGTTTAATGATCAAAATTACAACGGCATTGGGAACTTTGTTTTATGCCGCTTTTCAAAATGGCAAATGGATAAAAAGAGATTTCATGAGGGAACACAAAGGAAATAGAAACGGACCAGAAATAAACTGATCCATTCTTTTCTGCAGGATCCAAACAAGGTCAGTCACCGAAAAAAGACGTTAAAGTCTTCCAAGTTTTTGGATTTGTGCTGGAGCCCATCCTCAGGGAACTTCTCTTTCCCAGGATGTGTGCTATGGGCTATTCTATGCATAGTATGAGCTGCAGTGGCACAGTGCTTAGAAGGCAGTACTGCAGACTACTTCTGCTGACTGCTGGCTGCCTGCAATTTGGCAGTTCCAATCTCACCAGTTTTGAGGTTGACTCAGCCTTCCATCCTTCTGAGGTTGGTAAAATGAGGACCCTGATTGTTGGGGGCAATATGCTGACTCTGTAAATCACGTAGAGAGGGGCTATAAAGCACTGTGAAACAGTATATAAGTTTAAGTGCCATTGCTATAGTATTTATGTGGTGCCTGGTCATAGGGCTTTTTAGTTATTGATTGGGATATTGATGGCCAGCTATTAAGTCATTGGCTGTTGTTTCCTTGTACTGCCAAGTCCTTGACTCCTAACTACCTGATACTACCTGCTGATAAATCAGCACTCCTGTTGACTGACAAAGGGCCTGTTTCCCAGGCTTCAATAATTTCCCTGGCTATCTTTGTACCTGCTCGGCCAACAATCTTAGTAGCTGTGAAATTGAATGTATGTCTTTGTTCGTTGCAATGTTCATTGAATCCATTCTTTTCTATTCCTTGTGGGGGGAAATTAAGGACATACTTATGACTTTCTTTCTTTCTTTCTTTCTTCTTTCTTTCTTTCTTTCTTTCTTTCTTTCTTTCTTTCTTTCTTTCTTTCTTTCTTTCTTTCTTTCTTTCTTTCTTTCTTTCTTTCTTTCTTTCTTTCTTTCTTTCTTTCTCATACAATATATACCACTATCTCACTGTTTGGGTGCTTCTGGGCTAATGTCTTGCCCATTTATATATGCATGTGATGTCAATGCAGTTAAAAGAGGGAGGGACTTCATGTTGACTTTTTGTACTTCCCCTACTGCTGTCCTAGTAGTCTTCATGGTACTTTTTGCTCCTATGCAGCTGTCCTAGGATTTCTTCCCTGAATTTCTTTCATGCATGATACAACTATTGAAGGAATACATATAAAATAATTTAAAAAGTATTTAAAATGTTGGATATTCTTTATTGGTGAAAATATTAATTGCATGCAAGAAATTTAAACTCTCGCTCAAATTTATACAGGGAAAAAGTCATTTTTAAAAGATGAAAATTACCTCTATGTATGTAAATCCCCAATATGCTCATATTCCATAGTTGCACAAATGCCAAACTCTGTCCAGTTGATATTGTATATACAGGTACTCATCGACTTATGACCACAGTTGAGACCAGAATTTCCATTGTTAAGCAAGATGGTTGTTAAGTGACTCATGCCCAATTTTATGACCTTTTTGCCACAGGTGTTAAATGAATCACTGCTGTCGTTTCTAAGCGAATCAGGCTTTCCCTGTTGACTTTGCTTGTCAGAAGCTGGCCAGGAAGGTCATAAATGGTGATCACATGACCCCAGGATGCTGCAACCATTGTAAATATATGTTGGATGCCAAGCAACCAAATTTTGATCTCATGATTGTGAGGAGGCTACATCAGTTGTAAGTGTGAGAACTGGATGTATTAATATTAAGGCAACATCAGGGGTTTTCAATGCCATTGTATAGAATGCAAAGGATGTGTGTTTTGTTTTATTTTTTATGTATAATGTACACTGAAGATGGCATTTCATTTCATTGTAAAGGTGCAATGACAATAAACTAAACTAAACTAAACTTTTTATAGTGCCGTTGCAATTTTGAACAGTCACTAAATGGACTGGTGGTAAATCAAAGACCATCTGTTAATGACCTTGAATGTATTCATCACCTTGAATAGGTTTATTACAAAAGTTATAAGAGACATCTAAATTTAGTAATTCATCTCTGGATGACTGAGTTCTGTTTTATGCTCCCCATAATTCTAGTTTTTTAAAAAAATCACGTTGTAGTTACTCCAGATAACAACCAGATTATGCTTATTCCCGCTACTCGCTCTCCCACTGCAGGCAATAAATGGTTGTTCACAGCTGGTAGGTCAACACAAATTACCTGCAAAATTCCATGGTAAGTTATTTATTTCACAAAATTACACATGCATACATAATATGCACTGCTGGAGAATAAGCAATGTGCTGTGAGACTATTTCTATGAGTGCTCCCCCGTTCATTTGCTATGCAAGGCTTTAATTTTATTATGGTATGTATTCATCATATTAGGGTACATCTATAAATTTTATACTAATGACTAACAGGGCATCAGGTTCATATATCTGGTAATCTAGAATAGATTTTGAGTTGAATGACTAAGTTTTTGATGCACATGATTGCCGTAAGAAACTTTGTATTGCATGGAATAAGTCTTGAAAATGGCATTGAGTCAATTCTTGATTATTGGGTCCTCATAATCAGGAAGCTAAAGTAATGTAACATTTTTGGTGCCAGATCATAAACAAAAATAATGAGTATAATATAAAAAAACCCAGCAAATAACTGACTACATGGCTAATTGAATGAATACAAGCAGACATAAGCTTGGAGTTATAATTTAATAAATTGTCTACTTTTCCTTCTCATTTTGCTTGTGATCAGCTTCAAAAAAATGAAAAGTTTTATTTCAAAACATGCTGTCTCCACAAATTGAGATGTTTGCCTATTCTGTGTGCCTTGACTCTTCTGACTTAGCTTGCTTTGAGTCCCATTGATCCAGCAATAGAATCTAGCATGATGGTGGCAAAGCTATGACATGCATGTCACAGGTGTCATCCATGCCATTTTCTGTGACACACCAGAGCTCCAGAGCCTTTAGAAGTTGCACAAGAGGGCCTTGCTTTCATGTTAGCCTCTGAGGCAGCCAAAAATCTCACGAATCTTCTTGCACAATTTTTTGAGGCTCCAGAGGCCCTGTGAGACTAGGGTCCTCTTGCATGGCTTCCAGAGAATGCAGAGAGGAAAGTCCAGAGAAGAGGTCCCGAGAAAGGGTGAGGGGTGACATACCGGCAGAGTCAAGCTAGGCATTTTCTGAATATTTGATACACCAAGCTCAAATGTTTTGCCATCACTGATGTATCACAACCCAGGGGGAAAGCCCTCTCTCTTTTCCTGGATATTTGTATGGTTTCCACATTTTCTTCAAGCAATCTTTGACAACTTTGCTTCTTTTCCCACCAACCTTGGATTAAGATGATTGGGAGTGATGTGCAAGGATGACACGTTTGTTCCTTTAAACAATTGTTGGTTTCATTAATGCTGGAGTTGTTTAAAAAAACTTTTTGAAGCTGTCCAATGTTTCTTTTGGAATTGGGCAGCCTAGAAATCTTACAGATAGATCAGCACACAAATCTCCAGAGTTCTTTGATATTGGCAATACTATTTAGACTTTTAAAAAGGCAATATTTTAAAATATATATATATACATAAGATATATATGCATCTTATGAGTTTGGGAGGGAACAATGGCAGTCTTCAGAGGTTTCATTTTTTTTAAAAAAATGGATGATTTAAGGGAAATTGGTATGCTCTGATGATCTGTCGTATATTATTAAATACTCTTATTGTTTAAAAGAGCACCATTGTGCTCTTTTTGATACATGAGTTCATTGATACATGAGTTCAAATCACAATGACCAAGTAATAACCAACACATGCACCATTCCACTTCACCCCGAGCCCACAAGAGAAGCTAAAGAACAATGATTACAATTCCAGCATAACACTAATCTGCCTGTGAGTGAGGAAGAATGATTTTGGCATATATTATTCCATTCCAGTAAACCTCTCATTTGTTTTTACAGCCTTCAAGGTACAGTGGATATTCAAGGGGGGGAAAAAAGAAGAAGTTATAGAGCTGACAGTTGTCAGATCTGGTGATACTGCCCTTGCTCTTCTCCATCGATTTTTAAATAAAATGATCAATGAAACCTTGTATTTTTTTTCTGTATAATGATTTTTACTTAATTAAATAATATGAGGGAATGTCCAGCTTCATTGTGATTTAAGCCTATCTAATTTGCACCTGATCAATGAGTAAATCGATAAAGGCCGTAAATAGAAGTGTAAGCATGCTGAACTGGAGGTGGCTAGGTTTATAGCAGAGGTCCTAAAATTGGGGGAGCTAATTGGCAATTTGGGTTTTGAAAACCTGTCAGGAATAGTCTCATGAAACGGTTGACATGTGGGTTAGACTAATCCCCAAATACCCATATATCAGAAGGCAACACAAAGAACTGCAGTCACTGTGCATTTTATAGTCTAAGAATGTTGGCAGAGTTACAGCTCAGAGGCTTTGCTAGATATACAAGTTATACCTAGGATTGGTGTTTTAATCCACTCCTTTCCAGCTCCCCATTTTATATATGGCTAGCTGATGAGAGCTAAATAGCTTGAAATAGATCTATACTAGTCTCCCTTTATTTCTTTATCAGTTCTTTGTAAGTTTGAAAATATATCATCCATATATATTTATATTTATATTCCATATATATATATATATATATATATATATATATATATATATATATATATATATATATATATATATATGGAATTTAAAATAAGTAACATACGGTAATTCTGGGAATATGGTGAGCATCCAGGATTATGCTGGCAGACATGCTGTTACCCCTGAGTACTAGGCTGGAGAATCAACATCTATGATACCTTTTGCATTTTTTGTTTAGGGATAAGCTTCTATCTTTTCTGTTGAAGCAAAATCAGTATTCAGGATCTGGCAGATGCCTCAGAGAATTTAGGCTGTTTCATCAACCTTCTGTTTGCCGAAGGACTCCCAGATGTGATTTCCAGCATAATTTTAGAAAAGCAAGTTTAGAACTTTTCAAAAGGTAAAATATTTACTCTGCCCAGATCCATTTTGGTAGTCTATTTCACTAGAAGTCATTCAGTCCTCATTTGTTTTTATATTTAAGTGAAGCTTCAGAAATTACCTATCCAGAAATCACATTTAAAAAATATCCAGTAAGAAACACTAAAAAAGATTAAATGGAAAACTGAGCACATAAACTTTCCAAAATGTTATTAAGAGAGAATGCAATCAAACAATTGGTGTAATCTCCGAGGTCTTGTACCTTGAGATAGGGAGTTACTACCACCCCAATCCCTTTATTTTAAACTTTTCTTTCCTAATCTTTTATATCCTTAACTCATTCCATCACACTTTGTTATGAATTACCCTACATTTTTCAGATGGAACTATAAAATAATATTAGGCAGTCTGATCTTAATAAGTGAAATGATAACCGATAAAGTTAATGGAAACAGAATAAAAAGGTCATGAGATTTTAACCTTAATGTCTTAACAGAAAATGAGCATCATGAACAAAATGGTATGACCTGAATTGTTTCATTGACCAGTAAAGTAAAAGTTGAATCTATTACCACTTAAGGCCAAGATGCAGACTTTGAAAAAAAAAAAACAATTGATTTGCCTCTCTGTGCCACGGAGACATTAATGAGACAGCACCCTGTGAAAAATGAAGCCCATATAGTACTTACAGGCTAAAACACTCAGCCCTCTTTAACACCGTGTAAACAGACACATTTCTCAAATAAACCCTTAGAGACAAATCAATGAAACATTAAAATTGTTTGCAAAAGTGTCTTTATAAACTACCTTTTTGCCTGTTAGCTCAACTGGCTCAGCTTTAAGTGACATGATTGCAACCTTTGTATTTTGGTTTTTTTAAAAGAAGTAGCACCAGATTTAAATATCAGAAGAATATATTGCCACAGTAAAACCTCAAGGCAATAGACCAGGAAGGAAAAGTTGTTAAAGCAGAATATCCATTACTTATCTTTGCAACATCAGACTTTATTTTTTACACATTAGCGCCTGCACATTCTTCCAATTTTAGGCCAGTCCTGTCATGAGTAACACCTAGCTGTATTTGCTCTTTATCCTTCCCCAGTAGTTTGTAGGATACCTTCTGACATAGAGGGTTCATGTTATCAAGTTAACACAGTCATGATTGTGAATCTTCCTTTGGTTTTCTTGGCAGAAATGGTGTGAGTTGCCATTTCCTTTTCCAATGGATTGCATTTCTTCTGACTGCTTGTCTATAATCTGCCCATCATAGTGGTCCTACTGGAAGTGTATCCTCTCAATTGTTATATTCTACCCTGATTCCTCAGAGATATAGGCTGAAGTTCCTGATCCACCAAGCTATCTGTCACTACTGTCTCAGATCTAAGAAGACTCAGTCATTCAGTCTTGGGAGTGAATAGACAATTAATCATCTGAAGAACACCAGGGAATGCAACACTGGCTTGCATCTTATTAATGAAGCCATATCTATTTTCAGCTACTGTATATGTTTTTTCAATTAAATCTGAGACATCACACAGTTCTAATATACATGATTTTAAAATACAGTATACATTTTCCTGAGATGACTTGGCTTATGTGATCTACTTATCTTCCCCACCGGTTCGCATCGTGACGGAAATGCACGTTTTGCACGCGCGCACTTGGCTCTCTCTCGTACGTGCATCACTTCCCAGAAATGACTCTCTGCGTATGCACAGTACTATTAAAAAAAACAGGATGACAGCCCTGTAGAGAGAACCGGCTTGGGGGCATGGTAGGCCTGGGTCGCTGCCGGTTCCAGCGACCCAGACCGCCAAGTTACTAACGATTCTATAGAACCAGTCTGAACCAGGAGGAACCCACCTCTGGACCACATAGACCAGTGGTTCTCAACCTTCCAAATGCCGGGACCCGTGCCCTGCCCCTGCGCCCCCGCCACAACCCACCCCGCCGCTGCGCCCGCTGCCGCAACCCCGCCACCGCCATTTGGGTTCTTTTACCCTCTGCGCATGCGCAAAGCGTTCTGCACATGCGCAGAGGGTAAAAGAACCCAAATGGCGGCATCTGGGTGAAGTCTCCCGACCCCTGTGAAAGGGTCATTCGACCCTCAAAGGGGTTGCGACCCCCAGGTTGAGAACCGCTGACATAGAAGGATCTATCATAGAATTGGAGATAAATTTCTCCATACTTGTATACTAAATATATGAGATGTACTGCATATGAACTTTCTTATTTATTAATCTGATGGGGATTTTTTTTCCTAGATAATTCACAAAAACAACTCTTTGATGATGTTACACCCAATACACATATCCAGTAAGGCAGTGCAAGCAATAGGATTTCGGTCCTTCCACCATATGTCCACTTCTACGTGTAGACAGATGTACGTTCATAGGAACAGGAAGGTAAGTTATTAATGGAGCTCTGCCACTCTTCGTATTCAAAAGCAAAAAATGTCCTTCAGAGCATATAGGCACCTGCCTGAAACTCTTTACATTGAACACACTTACTCCTGGGATTGTGATGCAGCTGCCTTCTGCAGCTGCAGTGTAATCTCGGGAAGAGACACAGCCACTTCAAAGAATAGCTGGCACGTACTACACAAGTGTCCCCTGCACACTTCAAAGCACCTTTCTGCCTTTGAGTCTGAAATGCACCTCAGCCCTACTAGTTTAGCTTAGTTCTCTCATCCAAATAACTCTACAGATTTTAAGGGGGGGAAATGACCCGACCATACTTGCAGGAAGTTCCAATGAGCTAGTGATCTGATTTTACACAACAATTCCATGCAATCAACTTAAAATACCAGGATCAGAATGATTAACTTCCCGCTTCCTCCCAAACTGTCTATACTCCTTCTATCTATGTTCGCTATAGACTCCTGGCAATGCTACAAGTTAAAAATGGGGAAAAAAGCTTGTCACTGAATGATTTGTTCCTAAGATTTTCCTCTCTCTCTCTTTTTAAATTGAAGCAGAGCATAAAGCATAAAAAAGGCGATGAAAGAGAATGACAAGGCGGAACTGAAAGACCATTGAAAAATCGGACACAGAGACTAACAGGAAGCACAATAAATTTGAGATGAATAAATTAAAGAAGGAAAAAAGATCAAAGGCTACAAATTCAGAGGATTGAATAGTAAAGTGCATACCAGATTAAAAAATATCAGCAGAATAAATCTGAGTTCTCCCTTTGTTCCCCACCCACCCACTCTCTTTCTCTAAGCAAACCCGCTTAAACTAAGTTTGTCAGTAGAGTGAGACAGAAACAGCAGAGATGCACAGACTCTGATGAACAGGGTTTGCAGAAGTGATAAAACTTCTTGTCTGATTAATTATGTTGCAGAGATCACATTACTCAGTGCCCTATGGTATAGTTTCATTTGCGTGTGGGAGGAAATGTTTTATTATCAAAGTTGTTTTATAACCTGTAAGCCGCCCAGAATCACCTTGTAGGGGAGATGGATGGCATAAAAAAGTAATAAATAATTTTTTAACAGTACAAAAACACCTGAACTTCAAAATTATCTTCATACCATTCTGAAGGGTCACCCAATCAGTGAGGTGGACAGCATATAAATTTAACAAATTATAATAATCTGTGCCACCCTTTCATATTTTCTTTGTGGTACATTCTTCCTAATACATAAACCCAGATTAGATGCCTTACATCAGAAGTCTCCACACTTGGTAACTTTAAGACTTGTGGACTTCTATTTATCCATATTTCAAATATGAGCAATATGAGAAAGTCAACAGAAAAATAATTCTTTTTTGGTTGACTTGACGGCTGTATGATTAATATTAAAATGGAAGATGTTAAACAGGTTAAAAATATTATTAAATGAATATAATCAAATTTGAAAGTACAATATTGATGTATGTATGTATAAGCACTCTGACAACACATTGTTTAAATTGAAAATGAAATTTTTGTATTATAAAATAAAATAAAAAAAATATTTTTAAAAAATGACTTGTGGACTTCAACGTCCAGAATTCTGGGAGTTAAAGTCCACAAGTTTTAAAGTTGCCAAGTTTGGCGATCCCTGCCCTACACGATACAATGTATAATGAAATGCTTACATGAAGCATCTCATTATACAATAATAAATTCTTCCCTCTTGTTCAATTTTCAATAGCCCCATTGAACCATACATTTATTGTCTCACTGCCAAATCTGTATTCCTTGTCCTAGGTGAGAAAAAGGGGACTGGTGGATTTAGATTAAAACATTTCCCTAATAGGCTTTTTGTAATTCTTTAAAATCTTCACATGGGTGGGAGTTCCAATCTCTCATCACAGCCAGCTTGAGAATGAGACGTTGTACTTACCTGAGACGTCCATTCTCGTAGGGTGGAGCTAGCCGCCAAGATTGGGTATTGGCACAGCCTTCTAGCCAATTATGACTGAGTCTGGAAAAGTATAAAAGGTGGCTCTAGGCCTAGATTCCCCCTCTTTTGACGAGGGATAAATGCCAGACTCAAGTGCCATCAATCTAACAAGTTTATTAACTGTCCAATCACAGAAAATTACACACAAGTTGATATGTGAGAGACCTAACTACCTAACCTAACTACCTACAGAGAGAAGATAACTATGTACACTAATACACCTAGATACTTAATGACTATACGAGTAATAGGCTCCTCGTCCAGCCAGAACATGTTAGAAGGGAGGGACTTGGCGGCTAGCTCCACCCTACGAGAATGGACGTCTCAGGTAAGTACAACGTCTCATTCTCCATAGTGGGTGGAGCTAGCCGCCAAGATTGGGACATACCAAAGTAATTTAGTCCCCAGGGAGGGCCTCCTGATTCTGGCTGGGACCACCACCCTCCAATGTTACCTGTTCCAGCACTCTGCGCCCAAGGTCAGGCTCCTGAGAGGCGAAGGTGTCCAGTCTGTAGTGCTGGACAAATGGCATTGGAGATACCCAAGTGGCAGTCCGGCAGATCTCCTTGATGGAAGCCCTCGTGTTCCAAGCCGCAGTGGTGGCTGCCACTGCATGTGGAATGGGCCGTAATCCTGGTGGGTCGTGGCAAGGACATTTGTTCATATGCAGTGTTAATGACATTACAAACCCACCGACCCACCATGACAGAGGATGCTTTCCTCCCCAAGGAAGTGTGGTGGAAAGAGACAAACAAGGCCTCAGTCTTGCGAAAGGCAGAGGTCCTTTGTATGTAAGTGTCCAGTGCGCGCCTCACGTCCAGGAGGTACCACTGTCTTTCAATGTCTGAGGATGGAGAAGGGTAAAAGGAAGGTAATACCACCTCCTGAGCCCAATGAAAGTAAGAGTTTACCTTTGGCAGAAAGGTGGGATCCAACCGCAAAACCACCGTGTCCTGGTGGAACACACAGAGGTCACTCCTGATGGAAAGGGCTGCCAGTTTGGAAATGCGACGGGCAGAGGTGACAGCCACCAGGAAAACCACCTTGTATGTTAGGTGGGCCAGAGAGACGGAGTGCAAAGGCTCAAAGGCGCCCCCCATGAGTGCTAATAACACTTTGGACAAGTCCCAGGTGGGATACTTATGCACTACAGGAGGGCATCTATTCATTGCGCCCTTTAGGAACTGGAGACTAAGGGGTGAGCAGAGAGTTTCCCCAGAGAGGGACAAGACAGCACCGTGGACAGGGCAGCAATCTGGCATTTGAGGGTACTTGGGGAAAGACCCTTAGCTAGCCCCTGGCGTAGGAATTAAAGGACATTTATGACCGAAAGATCCAGTGGGGAATAACCCTCCCTAGCACACCATGAGCAGAAAGCCTTCCAAGAGGCTGCATAAATACGATGCGTGGACGGTCTGCGAGAGTCAAGCAAGACCTCCATAACGTCCTCAGGGATTTGGCGGCTCCTCAGAGTGAGCCGCTCAAGTGCCAGGCGGTCAGTTGCAACCTGACCTGGATGCTGCACTGACCCCTGGAGCAGCGACCACTCTGTCGGAGGGATCCTCCAAGGGGGTGAGACCGACAAGGAGACCAGGTCGGCATACCAGGTTCTCCTTGGCCAGTCGGGTGCCAGAAGTACCACCTCGGCTCTTTCTTCCAGGAGTTTCCGGATGACCTGCGGAATGATGGGGATGGGGGGAAAAGCGTAAAGCAACCCCTGAGGCCAGGTGCAGCGGAGGGCGTCCACCCCTTCCGCACCCTGAGTTTCCTTCACCCTGAGGTGAAGGAAAGAGGCCTTCACCTGGGACAGAAACCTGGGCAGCTGGGCATTCCCCGGGGTGGCAAAAAGGTCCATCACAGGTTGACCGAATTGACCCACAAGTTGGTGGAAAAGGTCTGGGTGTAAGCTCCACTCTGAGTGGTCTATCTGGTTCCGGCTGAGCCAGTCTGCCCTGACGTTGCTTACCCCAGAGATGTGTTCAGCAGAAAGAGACAATAAGTATTGTTCTGCCCATAGCCCCAACCACATGGCCTCTGACATGAGCTGTCCTAACATGGTCCCACCCTGTCTGTTTATGTGGATCTTGGTGGCCACATTGTCAGTAAGTATCATGACATGAGAGTTCTCCACAAGAGGTCTGAACTGCTGCAGAGCAAGGAACACAGCCCGTAGCTCCAAAACGTTTATGCTTAGAATTGTCTCAGTTAACGACCATGTGCCCTGTGCCACCTGTGCTTCCACGTGTACCCCCCAACCCGATAGGCTGTCATTGGTGGTGACTAAGATTTGTCTTGGGGGAAGGAAGCAGGTGCCCCTGTGGACAGCAGAGGTGGTCCACCAAATCAGAGACTTCCTGACTGAGGGCTGGAGTCTCACTTTGACTGGGGAATGGGCCCTTCCCTGACGCTGATAGGGAAGGAGCCATTGGAGGTCTCTGGAGTGTAAGTGAGCCCATGGGACAATGTGAATGGCCGAATCATCTTGCCCAGGAGGGAGGACAGCAAATTCAGTGGAGCTGAGTTTTGCCTCAGAACTTGCTGGGTTAAAGCCAATAGACTGTCTCTCCGATCCTGGGACAGGTACACCTTACACCCCAGGGAATCAATGATTGCACCCAGATGGACAATTCTGGTGGCGGGGACAAGCTGACTCTTGGATCGGTTGACCAAGAAGCCATGGAGTTCCAGCGTGTTAAGCACTACCTGGACATCTCTCTCAGCCTGAGAAGGGGAGGCTGAGGAGATGAGAATATCGTCCAGATAGCACTGGATCCTGATGGGAATGGATCTGAGGTGAGTGGTCAAGGCTGCCAGGACCTTGGTGAAGACCCTTGGCGCTGAGGACAGGCCAAAGTGGAGCACCCCATATTCATAATGCACCCCTGCATAGCAAAACCGTAAGTATTGGCGGTGAGATGGCCGAATTGGGATGTGGAGGTAATCCTCCAAGAGATCTATGGACGTGAGTAGATTCCCTTCCGAGCACTTGCCAGAGTTGATTTCAGGGTGTGCATTTTGAATTTTTTTTTAAATGAATGACATACCTGTTGAGACACTTGAGGTCCAAAATGGCTCTCCATCCTCCCGAGGATTTGGGCACTACAAACAGCATGGAGTAGAAGCCCTGCCCCTGTTGGTCCTCAGGCACCTAGTGGATGACTCGAATGTCCAGGATGTGCTGGATGGCCTGATTCATGAGGACCCATTTTGCAGAATTTGATGACAAGGGGCCGCGGAGAAGAACCTCGGGGGGTGGGGGTGGAAATGAATTCAAGTGAGAGCGCTGAAGCCAGGGTCTCACAAACCCATGCATCATTGGTGATTTCCTCCCATCCACTGGCATAGGGAGCCAGGCGACCCCCCGTGGGAGGATCGGCCGGAAGTTACTTGTTCTGGTGGAAAAGGTGACCGCCGGCCCCTCTAAAGGGCCATATGAATTGGTTACCCCTGAAGGATTGGCCCGAAGAGAATCTCTGATGGGAACTGCATTGCCCTTGGCTATGCCCCTGATACTGTCCCTAGTAGTTGCCCTGATGTCTATTGGAAGACTGGAAGGCCCCCCTGGAAGCCCTCCTTGGTAAGGGGGTGGCACGGAAAGGGGCTTTCTGGGTGGCTGAGGGAAGGACCTTGCGCTTGTCCTTAGTATCAAGCAGGATGGGATTCAGGGCCTCACCAAACAAGGACTGCCTGGTGATCGGGGCAGAGGCTAATTTCCACTTGTACCGCATTCAATTGGCCAGCTGCAAAGCCAGGCCATCTGCGCGTCACCACCGTGGACCCCATTGACCTAGCTTGGACATCCGCTTGAGCTGCTGCTGATTGAGCAGTAGGTTGATTTTGGCTTGTGGGTGGAGCTGTCTGGAGTGTGGGGCTGTCTGGTTCCAAATGCCAGAGGGAGCTAATGAGAATTCCCTGGCATCCTTCCTGGGGGATGCTAGGTAGGAATGAGTAGGGCAGAGTACTCTGGATGGGGCAATATCCTTTGTAAAAGGCATCATTTTAAAATCAACTCCAATTTACAAATCATGGTCTCTTTGTCTTAAAGTTCAGTTCATGAAAAACTGATATTTTCAAATACTGGAAAAAATTGATAGTTTGTATATAATTATATACATTGTATATAGTTCCAGTTATGCTGGGCTCACAGATTCCAGAAAAAAAAAGCTTGGTTTTAAACTGTTACTGGAGTTACTCACTAGGCTCATTAGTTCCTTTTATGTGAGATCTGTAGCTTACTACTTCTAAATTCTGCTGAAAGCCCTTGTTCAAGCCATTTTTAAAATATAGATAGAATCTTCATTCTAAGTTGATTCTTTAACAGGTACTCCTGAGGCAGACCTACAGGCAGCTAGTCTGAATTTTTGTCAGCTCAATTAGAATAACAGTATCCATATTTATCTAAGGCCTCTGTCAACAAGGTAGGCCTCAGAAAGGCCTGGGTAAATTAGTAGGTCCAAACAGTCACTTAAAATGGCCACCGCCCTTAAATGAGGTCAACAAGATGGCAGTTGCCCTTAGTTGGTCTTTCAAAATGGCCAATGCCCATATTAGGCCTTAAAAATGGCCACCAGCAAGAAAGGGCATCCAAAATGGCCACCGCCCTTGATGTGACTTCAATATGGTGTCTGCCCACTTTTGGTATTTGAAACAAAAAGGCCACGCCCTTAGTGCCTTCAATTCTGAGGGCAATCAAAATGGCTGCCACCCTGTGGGAGACTTCAAGATGGCTACCGGCACTCTCAAAGACTGCCTGCACACTTACCAGGCTGAAGACAAGCAGAGCAATGCAGAAAAGCTCAAATAGAAGCAGATGGCCCAGGCACTAGAGGCAGGTACCGACAGGGCCTTGGATCAAAGGAGCCTTGTCAGATTGCTGGCTCTTGTCAGCCATTGCACAGAAGGCAAGTTAAATAAAGGAGGCCTCAAAGGAAAAGAGAAAATTTTTTGAAGTGGGCGGTCCTGTGTAATTCAAAATGGCGGCCACCCACGAGGCACTCCTAAAATGGCTGATTGTCTCCTGAGGCAATTAGTTCCAGCCGAGGAGAAAGGAGTCTGCTAAGGCCTAGCCACTAACTGTCAGTTTCTGAGTCCCCTGGAGCAGACTGACTGATTTCTGAAGTTTCAAGCAAAAAAAGAGGGAACATGCCCTCAGCAAGCAGCACCCACATTGCCAGCTTCCTCTGCAAGCAGGCACAAGACAGGGAGCAAAAAAGGAACCAGCAAAAATATTGCTTTCAGCTCTTTGAAGGTCTCCAGCTAACGTTTGGAGGCTTGGCTGGGCACTGACCGCTTGCGCAGGTCTGGCCAAATTGTCTGTCAGCTTCTCGGGCACAGCAGCTGGTGTTCAGAGGCTATTTGAGGCATTGACCGCTTGCGCAAGTCTGGCCAAGTTCAGCTGTTTATAGGCAGCATCAAAAACAGTCCGGATGGCTTGCGCGAATCTGGCCGATCTGCAAGCAAGTTAAATGTGGCATGGGCGGCTTGCACGAACCCAGCCAAGGCCGAAACAGCTGTTTATAGGCAGCATCAAAAACGGTCCGGATGGCTTGCGCGAATCCGGCCTGGCTGCGAGCGAGGTCTTCGGCGCTTCCGATCCCTTTATCTTTGAGGGTCAGCTGGGGATCGGAAGGCTCGTTAGTGGCTCGGACCGCTTGCGCTGGACCGGCCAGATGCCAAGGCACCCAAAAATTTAATCTGGCAGCATGCTCTGCCCCTCGGCCCCTCGGCTCTCCCAGGCAGGCTAGCAGCTGTGAAACCCAACATTAGAGGCCTTCACCTGTCAGGTTGGCCCTTGGTGTCTGGCAAGGAGACAGAAAAAAGAAAAATACAAGCCTCGCTCCATGCCCAGGTGCGCGGTGAGTTCACCGCTGCCCCGTGGTGATAAGGGGGCCCTTTCCCACTCCCTCCACAGCCGGAAATTAATGTATGGAGAAAAAGAAAAAACAAAAATCTTGCTGGGCCTTCGGCTGGAGGGGCGAGCAGCAGTCAGACTTGCGGCCAACTGCTTCACCCAGGTATAGCCATACTGAGGAGCTCGAAAGGGAAAGGATAAAAATAATAATAATAATAATAATTCTGAATAGAACCAAAAACTTACAATTATTAATGGAAGATAGATGATGAAAAAGGCACTTAGTCAATGGCTGTGACTGAGTCAAAAAAGGGGGAATCTAGGCCTAGAGCCACCTTTTATACTTTTCCAGACTCAGTCATAATTGGCTAGAAGGCTGTGCCAATACCCAATCTTGGCGGCTAGCTCCACCCACTATGGAGAAAGTTCTTATCCCATGCTCCCAAAATCCATCATGCTCTTGCCTATCTTTTTCTAGCTAAATCGTTGGAAGCATCTGCAGGCAAAACAATGCCTCTACTGTAATACCCTAATTATGTAATCAATTCTGGTATGTCTAGCAAGTGGGTAGAAACAGAATGTTTGGGATAATGAACTAGATTGTTTTCTTTCTTTCTTTTTTCATTTTGAACAAAACTGGATAACAGGCTAGCACTGGAGCCAAGTAGGCCTCTGCCACATCCTTGCTCATAACTTCTGGCTCTTTCTATTAATAGCACAGTGTACAATATAAGCCACACTTCCTATTGTTCAATTTAGAGCAGCGGTTCTCAACCTGGGAGGTCGCGACCCCTTTGGGGGTCAAATGACCCTTTCACAGGGGTCGGAAGACTTCGCCCGGATGCCGCCATTTGGGTTCTTTTACCCTCTGCGCATGCGCAGAAAGCTTTGCGCATGCGCAGAGGGTAAAAGAACCCAAATGGCGACGGTGGGGTGGGGGTTGTGGCAGCGGGTGTGGCGGTGGGGTGGGTCGCGGTGGGTGCACGGTGGCGGGCACGGGTCGCAGCATTAGGAAGGTTGAGAACCACTGATTTAGAGACTGGCCCGGCTTTCAAAGAGAAGGAAAATGGTTTAACCCCAAGTTTAAAAATTAAAGCTAATTTATATCCCTCTTGAACCAACTCATCAAGTAATAGATAAGTAAGTTTGCAAATATGATCCTTATAGTAGCACATTACTGTAAATAAAGGGCTGGACATATTGCCATAAGAGATGTGAGCGTGAACTGAAATGCAGTGGTGTACATTTATTTGCTTTGTATATGTGCACAGATGTGTGCATAGGTGGCGGGTTTTGATTTTTTCCCCTACAACTCGTAATTTATGCATAAGTATACAACCATGCTAATTCTCCCTTTCTCATTAAGAAAATGAGTGAATGATTGAATGGGGGAAAAAAGACAAATTCATGAACGAGAACAATTCTTTTGAAGCGAGCCTTTTGGAACTGGGTTTTTTAAAAAATAAGTTTGATGCATGTGCTTACCACAAATTATTATTTCCATTCTTTACCAAGTATCCTCATTATTCTGTCTTGTTTTATATTATTGTTATTATGAGATCAATCTGATTTAATTTTCTTCACCACAGCCAAGTACTATTCTATAGTTTGCACAATACACTGTACTATTTCCTTTAATTCTTTTTAAATATTTTGGAACAATTATGTTTTCCCTTTTTTACACTAATTAATTGTGATTGGGTGCTGATGGTTACCTGCTGGTCTATGACTGAACAAAGATCGATTGATTGCAATGATTTTAGTTCTAGGGCGGTATCTTTAATTACATTTTAATTGTCCTTGTTCTAAATCATCATTTCTTGTGTACTTTTGTGTGAGTGTGTGTATAATTCTGACTGATTTGACTGACTTCCAGTGATGTAAAAGTGTGTTGTAAAATAAACAAGACACGTATAAGCCTGCTTAGGGTCAAAGTCCAGAATTCTCTGTCCCTCCCACCCAAAATAATATTTAGTATTTGTTTTGAGGTACCTTAATGATCTATGCAACCTTAGTTTTTAACTACACAGCATATCAGACACTGCCATTTGCAACATTTGCCCCATATTTTTTCACCATCTCTCTTCCAACTTGAGAACCCAGCTAGGTAGAAAGCCAGGCATTATTTCAGATGGAAAATAAATCCCAAAAATCTTTTCTCCAGCTTAAAATTAGATCCTTATACTCCACATACTTTGTATACCATTTAGAACAGACAAGAATTTATTTTAAAATAGAAATGGCAATAACAATGAGACCAGACTGAATCTTCACATTACCATAACATCATTTTTAAAAGTATACCAAGTGTATACTGCACATTTTCAGATAGGATGAAAGAAATGCAT
>JALIGW010000148.1:165000-257500 GCA_023053685.1 Diadophis punctatus similis | reverse complement strand
ATTAGTGCTAGCATATTCCCAGCACAAAGGAATAAGTGTGTGTGTGTGTGTGTGTGTGTGTGTGTGTGTGTGTGTGTGTGTGTGTGTTTAAAGTCAACATGTGGAACACTGTTTCATTTATTTTTTCTTTTAAAAAGTACACTCTATTTTTAAGGTAACCCTGAGGATGCCTGCAATACGATGAACAGTGGTTATAATACACATATAATTTATGACTGAACAAGTCAGCACTGATAATCACTTTCAAAACTGAAAAAAACAACAACCCAGAAACATGTTTTGAATCCAGGAAGCATACAACTAAATCAAGATCAAAAGGGTTTTGCTTTTTTGATATTTACAATGTAGAGAAGTGCTTGAGAATGAAAGGGTTTTGATGTAGAAAGATGAATGGTATTAGTCAAGAATATATTGAACTCTAGGTACCTAAAAATCAATAGATATTTTTCTGTATGGATCCTTTGGCAGATAACAGTCCCATCATAATGGAAAAAGCCATTGGAGATAAATATGCATGTTGAACCTAATGAGTTTCTCATTGACATATTTGTTTAACACAACCCACGAAAGTTCTTATGATACTGTATATCCATGAATATTAATTAAGCTCTTTTGTGAGCGTAACAATGTATGCAAAATAGAAACAAGGAAGAGTTGAAAAGGGCTGAGAAATGTTGGTCTCCCGATTCTCATCAATCCAGCCTGCCTGGAGGAAATGACTGGGTGATCAAACTCCATACCTATTTAATGTGCATTGCAGACATGGCGGCCTAAAGGGGCGTGGCTTTGATCACCTAGTAACACCCGCCATTTTGACATCACTGACAGCCCCTGCAGGTGCTCCTGGCCCTAACTCTTCCTTCAAACATTAGTTGACATTAAATGGAATCTTTGCTTTATTAGCATTAGACAATTTAACACATGTAAAGATTTTTGTAGTGGCCCTTAATAAAGATCATTAATTTGAAATGCAATGGGCATTTAAAAAAAAATCTGTGCACTCTTGAGTTCCCCGATCTTCTTTTCCTGGTATGGTGAGCAACTCCCCACAGCGATTTCATATGGAAAGAAGTGGTGGATATTTTAATGTTCTATTTACTGGAATAGTTAATGTGCCATGAGAAATTTTATTTTCGTCATTGGTAAAAGTTGCTTCTTGAAAAACTAGGTTTTTGGATGATATCATATATTGATAATCATCAATATATCCAATTACATGGGCGGTTAAGGGCTGATGTTGGTGTCCTTCATTCTATTGAAAGAGCTTTCATATATCCACCTGGCTGATTGGGAGAAGACATGGAATATAAACTGTAGAATAACTAAATCTGTGGCATACAAAGAGAACTACTATAAAATGTTTTACAGATGGTATTTAGCACCATCAAGATTGGCGAAAATTTACCCAAATGCAAATTCGGCTTGTTGGAAGTGCAACAAAGAGATAGGCACCTTCTTTCATATGTGGTGGACGTGTCCCGAAGCTAAAGGTTTTTGGAATAAGGTTCATAAATGGTTACAGGAAATCATGGAAAGAACAATAGAATTCAATCCGGATTTTTTTCTGCTAGGAATAATGAAGAAACAATACCCTAAAAATATACAATACCTAGCTTTGCATATCATTACGGCAGCGAGAATAGCCTATGCCCAGTACTGGAAAAATTGTCAAATACCACCAAAAAAATATATTGATCGACAAAATTTACAGATGTGCAGAAATGGACAAGTAACGATGGAACTTAAAGGACAAAGTAATTCAGACTATTACGAGATATGGACTAACTGGACAAAAAGGAGAAGAGAAAATGAAGAACAAAAAAGGAAAAATAAAAAATCGTGAGACAATGTGAGAAAAAAGAGGAAGATATGTAAATACAAAAAGGATTGTATATTATTTGATATTAGCAATGTATTATAACGGATGTGGACGTATGTCAAAATATTGTGATGTTTGAAAATAAAAAAATTTAAAAAAAGAAAAGAAAGAGCTTTCATGCCCAATTACATTTCTCTTGTGATAGAGGCTGATCCCAGTATATTTCAATGCTCAATGGTCCTGATTTATTCACCCAGCGTTTTCCCCCTTCTCTTAACCTATAGCAAGTAAATCAAATTTACTTTGAGAAATGAGTGGAAGGTTAGTCTGTTTTTAAAGGTTTGGTAGAAAGGACATCAAACCATCTCATATGGCTGGAGGGTTTTTTTTTCTTCATCCTCCAGACTTTAAAGTACAGATGAACAACCTGTGGATGGAGCAAAAAAATACTTGCCACTCTCCACCCCACCCCCCCTTTTCCAGGTCTTCTAATAAGTGCGGTGAGATCAATAGCAATAGCAATAGCACTTAGACTTATATACCGCTTCATAGTGCTTTACAGCCCTCTCTAAGCGGTTTACAGAGTTCAGCATATTGCCCCCAACAATCTGGGTCCTCATTTTGCCCACCTCAGAAGGATGGAAGGCTGAGTCAACCTTGAGCCGGTGAGATTTGAACAGCTGAACTGCTGAACTAGCAGTCAGCTGAAGTAGCCTGCAGTGCTGCACTTTAGCCACTGTGCCACCTCGGCTCTTAGATCAATGCACAGGAATGCCATAAAATGCTTTCCCTTGGGTATCACTCCTCATTTTCCCTTTTTTGTGAAACAAAAACCAGAAAAAAATATAGTTTCAAGTTCAACAAAACTGATCTCCTTTGACCGTATAGTTTTTATTAAGAAAATCCCATTTGCAGCTTTGCTGTGATGAGAATAATGCGAAATATTGCTCTTTCTGTTTCTTCATTACACCGCGTCTCTTCTGAACCCAGCTGCATATAAATAAGAGGTGTTGCATCTAACAGGCACTCTGAGAAACAGAGACATTCCTATTAAGGCTCCCATTGCATCTATCATAGTTAGTGCAGTTGTACAGCCATCCATGTTGCAGATTCCCAAATATTTTGCATCTTTCCATTATATTTGCTGGGAAGAGGAGTCAGAAAATTAACAGCAAAAAGATTCTGCCCAATAATTTATCAAATGGGTCATTATTTCATAAGGGGCCAGGGGGAAAAATCATAGCTCAGCTTGTGCTTTGGATCATTTACATTTCAAATGTTTCTTTGGTATTCTTTGGAATTTCTTGGTAATGGAAAAAATGGATTGGTTACCAAGCTTATTTGTAGAAGACCTGATAAAATTAGAATAAGATATAATTAACTGATTGAGTATTCCTAAATCAGAAATCCTTCATTGCCTTAAATTTTCAATTAATACAAACTCCGGATCAAGCGATAAAATTGAACCAAATATTCACATATGATTTTGGAAATGATTTTTAAAACATAATTTGTTCTGCATTCCTACTTGGAAAAGGAAAACAAGATACTTCTTGGCAGATTAATGAGAACCACAACATAGTTAAACTTAAAATTAGGTTGAACATTGTTTAATGTATAGCTTCGTTCAAGTTAAGATGACCTTAACCTAATTGTGAGTTGGACTCTGCATCTTACTAGACTTTACCATTAGTAGTAGCAGTGGCAGAATAACAATTTTGATCAGAAACTTGCTGTTCTTCAGCCTTCACAAAAGAGTCAGGTTTGACACCCCAATACTGGAATGTTTTAAGCTTTGTAACATGGCACTCAGAAGACATGGCATAACAATAGGGCATGGCTTATGAAGAATCCTCCTTCCTTTAATTCCCCACCCATCTAGCCCCACTTCCAAATGTGACCTTTTCCTGTGGTTTAATATTGCCTCTAGGGATAAAAATTTCCATTCTCGGCAAATGGAACAATCAGGTAGGCATGCTGTTGAAAAGCTGAATTACAAATGTTATCACTTTGAATACAGAAGGGAAGAGATGGTACATTTTTAAACTAGGAAAACTTGAGTTTGTTCCTAGTGAGGAGATTACTCATTAGCCCCTCTGAATAGCTCACATGGGCAGACATCACATAAAGTCCTGACTTTTTGGCCAGCTATGAAGAAAAGAAAGACAGCCTCACTTCACATTCTTTTCTCCCTCTCTAGCTGAAGTCATTCAAAGGGAACCTGAATTGGACAGCCAACTCTGAGCTTCTCCATTGATCGCTTTGTAAAGGTTTTCAATGCTTCCATTGTCCTGTCTCTCAATATCGCTTAATGCTACTTTTCCTATAATTGCTATTTTCTCCTTCTTTTCTCACCGACATGATTCTGTGATCGCTGTTCATTAATACAATCCAACCTGCTTCTCTAAGGCAAGTCTGTTTGCCTTTTAAAGTCCATATGTGCTCTGGAATGCATTGTTCCTATTTTATTTTATTTATTTTATTTTTCTATTCAATTCGTATGGCCCTGAGATTCTGTATGGCAACCAATCATAAAACAAATGAAAAAGAAGTCACCATCTCATTGGAAAATTTGAAATACCCACAGCAGCCAAGGAGGATATTATAATCAATGATTATTAATAGAGCCAGGACCCTTCACACCAGGGGTGGGTTCTAACTTACCTCACTGCTGGTTCACTTCCTCCCACGCCACGTGGGCACACCGCATGGGCGCATGTGCAGTGCCGAAAAATCCAAAAAAGTTTCCAAAAAAGAGAGCCAAAAACAGGATGGCGATGCATGCACAGTGCTGGAAACTCAGCTTCTGTGCATGCGCAGAAGAAAAAAAAACCAAAAATTCCAAATAAAAAATAAAAAAATTGTTCAAACACCATACTACACTACATAGAGGTTTCTATGCAGGACATTCTCAGCATCCACCTGAATACAGTGGGCATTGACTGACTGATTGATTAATTGATTATGTGCTATCAAGCCATTGTCAAGTCTTAAGATTCACATACATAGATTCTGTCCATGACAATCTGTCCCTAACCTTGCCTTTCAAGCCATTGCCACTGAAACTATATCCATTCACCTTACTGCTGGTTCTGCTCTTCTTTCCTTTCCTTCCAGTTTTCCTAGCATTGGAA
The DNA here is from genome assembly GCA_023053685.1 of Diadophis punctatus similis. Lineage (NCBI taxonomy): Eukaryota > Metazoa > Chordata > Lepidosauria > Squamata > Dipsadidae > Diadophis > Diadophis punctatus. The sequence goes on along the minus strand of JALIGW010000148.1, from coordinate 252,547 downwards.
CCACCTCCAGAGAGCTTGGTGTTTATGTAATGTGTCCAAATTAGGATAATTTGAGCCTGGTCACTTGTACCTCAAGTGAGAAGTCTAGGTTGATTTGTTTGATGAACCATTTGTTTGTTTTCTTGTCTGTCCATGGTATTCTCCAGTCTTCTCCAACACCAAACTTCAAATGATATTCTTCTTATCCTTCTCCTGCCTCTAGGTAGTCCTTATTGGGGGATGTTTGGGATTGTCCATTTTTAAGTAAGAGGTGAATTCAAAGAGGCGTTTCCATGCAAAATTATCTGGTATTTCTTTGCTTCTTTGTCTAGAGGCTTTCAGAACCTATCAATGTCTCCCCATTTGTCTTGACCTTCCCCCTGCTTCCTCTGATGAAAAGTGATATGCCAAGGACTGGATGTTTCAAAGAATATTTAAGATAAACTTCGGTCTGTTAAAAAAATGTTATTTTTGATTCCCCAGCTTCATTCCATTATTTAAAATATTTGAAACTTTAGATGACATGGTCTGAATCATTCTGTGGTCAAAAACATTGATTCTTCCAAGTTCTCTCTACCTTCCAACTTGCAGTCTGTGTGTTGAATTGGGATTGCTTTTTGCATGGTTCCAGATCTTGCAGAGAGGGTCACACCCTTTAATTTAACATATGTTCAGTTTGTCAGAATGAGGGCCAGCTAGAATGGAGAGAGAGAAAAAAATATGGGCATGAGAATATATGACAAGTGTTAATGGTTTTTTGAAAGTATAATAATGGCTGCCATGTGAAGAAAGGAATTCTGAATGACAAGTATTTATTATATATTACATCTCCTTTTCAGCAGAGCAATTATACGAAGGAGTTAACCAGCAAGCAGCACACAATGGCCCATAGTGAATCATGTTCTGTCATTTTAGACCAGGAATTTGATAAATGGCTTGCTAAAATGAGGGGGAAATGAAGGTGATAGCTTATTGACTGTTAGGAAGCATAGTCAAGGGACTCCCATAGGCAAGTCCAAAAGTGTGAGCTAAGCAACCTCTTGGAAATAACTAAAAACTATTAATATTTTAGAATTTCCAGAAGGCATCTAGGTATCAGTTAAAATACTAATGGGACATTATGGCTATTTTGAAAAAAAAGGAAGAAAAAAGCTCTTTCCACTTTTTAATTCATTTTGGAAGGTTGTGCTATGCAAGTCTGAGTAAGAAAGAGGTTGATTTTTTTGGACAGAAAAGTGGTCTCAATTCCCTCTGCTTGCTTCTCTCTTTGACATAAGCAGAACAGGAGTCTGATGCCTCTTTCCCTACGGCTTTTTCGATAGATTTCTTTTTTTTAAAAAAAAAGCAGATTTTCAGTATCATCAGCCCTTTTCTCTATCTCCGTTATTATTTAGGAGGACAGTGCATAATATAAACTGGTTCAGCTACTTAGTTGAAAATATAAAGTAAGACAAATTACCCAATAAGATAAACATGTCCTGTAACAAATGTCATCCTATATTTATTTTCTCACGCTGCATGATCAAGAGAATGTTATTCTGAAGATCTCCATGGACGCGCTGGAAGGGACTGAGGTGGGATGCTGTCTGCCCAGGGAAAGAGGTTCCATGTGGCAAATTTGACTTGATTATGACTGACTTATCCAAAAGGATAGTTTTTGTTTTCATAAATGAAATACCGTATTTTTCGGAGTATAAGACACACCTTTTTACCCCCAAAAAGAGGGTGAAAACTTGGGTGCGTCTTATACACCGAATGCAGCCCCACCCACCCAGCCACCCCCACCCTATGGCCTCTGTCTTCCAGCAATTTACCTGTTTGCAGCAAAGAGGGAAGAGCCTATAAAGCCAAGCAAGTCATTAGCACTTCCCGATCTACAGCTGATTTGCCACATGGGAAAATGAAAGTGCAAAGGCAAATAGCTGGGAGAGACACGCAGATTTTTTTTTGTTGAACTGGATGGAAGGGGGTAAGTGAATAACTATAAATGTCTGTAGAATGTTCAAATTATTAGACTTATTTTTTAAAGACTGCTTTATTATTGTTCTACAGCCAGGGGCAATTTTAAGACTTGTGGACTTCAACTCCCAGAATTCCACAGCCACCTTTGTTAGCTTTGCTGGCTGTGGAATTCTGGGAGTTGAAGTCCACAAGTCTTAAAGTTGCCAAGGTTGGAGATCCCTGTAAATCTAGACAACTTAACAAAATAAAGAAGCTTTTTAAAATAAATGCTTGCTCTAAAGAGGCCCAGTGCTATTGTATCTTCTTTTAAATAATAGAGAATAATGTATACTTCCAGAAAATTTAATTAATTTTAACAGCTCTGTACAAGTATAGTCTGAAATGAAACAGTGTCCTGTTTAGTATTAGAGTTTAGTTACCTCGGAGTAGATCTATTTAACTAATTGGGAGCAGTTAGTGTGACTACATTTAAGAAAACTTTCTGGCATAATATACATTTCTCCAATTCTTTGCTATTTCTATGGGTCAGGCACACATGTACAGAAATACACAGCAAACAGTGTATATCATCTGTGCTATTTGCTGTTTGGCAAATTGCTTGGAGGCAGAGGCCTTTTTTCCTTGTTTTCCTCCCCCAAAACTAAGGTGTGTCTTATACTTCGGTGCGTCTTATACTCCGAAAAATATGGTACTTTTTATTCTTAGTTTATTAATAAGTTTTTCATAAAATAGCTTTGCAGATTCCAGCCTCTTTGAAAAATAGGATTTTTTGCTTCCTGACTCCAGCATTTTCCATATTCTTTGCTAATGCTTTAATTTTTTTAAAAAAAATATTTCTAGCACTACATGTTTTTAATATTTATCAGAGGTTTTTTTGCAGAAAATTAAATCCAGAAACACACACAGATAACTGATGCAGCAGGATTCATTTAACTTCTTTATATATAAAGTATATATATATATATATATATATATATATATATATATATATATATATATATATATATATATATATATATATATATATATATATATATATATATATATATATATATATATATATATATATATATGAGAGAGAGAGAGAGAGAGAGAGAGAGAGAGAGAGAGAGAGAGAGAGAGAGAGAGAGAGAGAGAGAGATGATAGAGGAATAGGGATAGGATAGGGATAGGGATAGGGATAGGGATAGGGATAGGGATAGGGATAGGGATAGGGATAGGGTTAGGGATAGGGATAGGGATAGGGATAGGGATAGGGATAGGGATAGGGATAGGGATGGATGGATGGATGGATGGATGGATGGATGGATGGATGGATGGATAGATAGATAGATAGATAGATGATAGATGAAGACTCGATAGACATCACGATCTCCAGAACGTTTTAAAAAATTTAATAAATTAAGCTTTTGTCAGCCCCTGCTGACATCGTCAGAGTGTAAAATCCCCATTGAAGAGATGCTTGCTTTTATGTAATGTCGATCGATTTAGTCATTGCATGCATAATAGGCCCACACCTGCCTCCCTCCTGTAATTGGCTTTGTTGGTTTTGCCTTACAATTCCAGTAGCAGAGTATCTCTTCAATTTAGCAACAATTACAAGCAGTTTCATTTCCAGCAGCAGACAAGTTTTCAGTTCAGAGTTCAGAGCAGACGAGAGACAGAGTGGACTGAGCCATGCCCAGCCTGCTAGTTTCAGTTTCGATTCTCTACACAGACTCAGATGTGTTTAGCTCCCATAAAATTTTATTATTTTATTTTATTATATTATATTATATTTTATTATTATTTTATTTATTTATTTATTTATTTTTATTTTATTTTATTTTATTTTTTAATTTTTTATTTATTTATTAATTAATTTATTTTATTTTATTTTATTTTATTATTTATTTTATTTTATTATTTTATTTTATTTTATTTTATTTTATTTTATTTTATTTTATTTTATTATTTTATTTATTTTATTTTATTTTATTTTATTTATTTATTATTTTATTTTATTTTATTTTATTTATTATATTATATTATATTATTATATTATATTATATTATATTATATTATATTATATTATATTATATTATATTATATTATATTATATTATATTATATTATATTATATTATATTATATTATATTATATTATTATATTATTATATTATATTATATTATATTATATTATATTATATTATATTATATTATATTATATTATATTATATTATATTATATTATATTATATTATATTATATTATATTATATTATATTATATTATATTATATTATATTATATTATATTATACAGTGGTACCTCGAGATACGAGTGCCCTAACATACGAGATATTTGAGATACGAGCTGTCGAGCAAGCGAAGTTTTGCTTTGAAATACGAGCAACATTTGAGATACGAGGAACAGCCGGCTGCACATGACCCACTCATTTCCGCAACATTCTGAAAGGGAGGAAACCTTCAGCCAGATTTGAATATCAAAGAGAATTTTCCCCCTTTAGCTTAGCCATCCTGGCGTCCGTAGGGCTCTTGGGGGAGGGAGGAGGCAGAGAGAAAGGAAAGGACTGCCGATCTGCCTTCCCTCCCCCCAGCCTAGCCGAGAGCACGCTTGGACTTGCCTGGGTTTCCTAGAGTGAGTGGGAGGAAAACACTCTCTCTCTCTCTCTCTCTCTCTCTCTCTCTCACACACACACACACACACACACACACACACACACACACACACACACACAGAGAGAGAGAGAGAGAGAGAGAGAGAGAGAGAGAGAGAGAGAGACCCCTAGCAGCCAGCCCAGCCAGCGCAGCCAGCCAGCCTGGGGGCTGGAATGGATTAATACGAGGAACAGCCGGCTGCACATGACCCACTCATTTCATGACCCACTCATTTCCGCAACATTCTGAAAGGGAGGAAACCTTCAGCCAGATTTGAATATCAAAGAGAATTTTCCCCCTTTAGCTTAGCCATCCTGGCGTCCTTAGGGCTCTTGGGGGGGGAGGAGGCAGAGAGAAAGGAAAGGACTGCCGATCTGCCTTCCCTCCCCCCAGCCTAGCCGAGAGCACGCTTGGACTTGCCTGGGTTTCCTAGAGTGAGTGGGAGGAAAACACCTCTCTCTCTCTCTCTCTCTCTCTCTCTCTCTCTCTCTCTCACACACACACACACACACACACACACACACACACACACACACAGAGAGAGAGAGAGAGAGAGAGAGAGAGAGAGAGAGACCCCTAGCAGCCAGCCCAGCCAGCGCAGCCAGCCAGCCTGGGGGCTGGAACGGATTAATGGCATTTCAATTAATTTCAATGGGGAAAATTGCTTTGAGATACAAGCAAATTGACATACGAGCAAGTTTATTAAACTCGTATCTCGAGGTACCACTGTATTATATTATATTATATTATATTATATTATATTATATTATATTATATTATATTATATTATATTATATTATATTATATTATATTATATTATATTATATTATATTATATTATATTATATTATATTATATTATATTATATTATATTATATTATATTATATTATATTATATTATATTATATTATATTATATATTATATTATATTATATTATATTATATTATAACTAAAACTGCCCATCTCCCTTAGAGAGTTTCAATAATGTCTAGCTAAAGAATTAAAAAGCAAGGGTTGTTTTATTGATATGAGATCCGAAATAAAGCTGCCATTGCAGTGTGTTTATTCTTCCCACTGGAGAAGAAGCATGGCACCATGGCTGTGTGCCAACGTCTAATTACTACATTCCATAAACTAACGTTTGACAGAACTCTGGTCAAATTCCATTGCTGGGCTCTGAAGAATGAACGAAGCACATTTCTGCTGTGTAAAGTTTCACAATATGCACTTCTGCCTTGTTTATTACAGGTAATCCTTGCCTTACAACAGTTCATTTAGTGACCATTCAAAGTTACAATGGCACTGAAAAAACGACTTATGATGTTTTGTCACACTTACAACCAGAGGTAGGATCCTCCCGGTTTGGACCTGTTTGCCTGAACCGGTAGCAACCCGCTGGTGATGCCGTAATAATGTCACAGAATCAGTTCTCTCGGTGCCAGTTCGTGGATGCTGCCATATTTTTGGGGGGAATTTTTTGGATTTTTTTTTGAAAAAAAAATTGGATTTTTTTTCTGGTTTTTCTTCTTCTGCGCATGCATAGAAACTGAGTTTCTGGCACTGCGCATGCGTTGCCATCTTGTTTTTGGCTTTTTGGGGGGAGGTTTATTTTTTGGCACTGCGCATGCGCGCATGGCCACACGGCGCGGGAGGAAGCGAACCAGAAGTGAGATAAGTTAGAACCCACCCCTGCTTACAACCATTGCAGCATCCCCATGATCACGTGATCAAAATTCGGATACTTGGCAACTGGTTCATATGTATGACGGTTGCAGTATCCTGGAAAAGTCATGTGATCAGATTTTGTGACCTTCTGACAAGCAAAATCAATAGGGAAGCCAGATTCACTTAACAGGCATGTTACTAATTTAGCAAATGCAATGGTTCACTTAACACGGTGGCAAGGAAAGTCTTAAAATGGGGCAAAATTCACTTCACAAATTGTTTCACTTAGCAACATAAGTTTTGGGCTCAATTGTGGTTGTAACTTGAGGATTATCTGTATTTTATTTGGGGATGCTTCAGATAGTGGACTTCTACAATAGTGAAGGTACTAATTTCTGACATGTTAGATCTTGCCACCTCTTACCCTTTATCATTGACTTTTTACTTAACCCTGCTGCCTTTAGAAATCTGAGCAGCTTCTAAGAATGATCCATGCAGAAAAGTGCTTGTGATGATCTTTTCTCTTTTCCCATCTTGGTCAGCTCATTACTCATTTCAACAAGGAGACCCTGCAGACCCTAAGAGAATTGTTGAGCTGTGTCTGTTAAAATAAATGTGTTGGCAGGTGCAAAATTGATAAGGATTTGGGTGAGCATGCAGCGTATTATACATGCCAGCACTTCCTTGAAGTCATCTGCAAACTGCATTCAGTACAGTTAAATAAATATTTGTATGGACGTTTCATTTTAATTAAAGAAGCAATGCAGGCATTTTGACCAGAGGAAGGTAAATGCAATCTGAAGAAGCACGGAAATGATTAAAATTGGAATGATCGCTAAAGCAAGAAAAAAGACTTACATTCTCTAGGAAATACCATGTTTCTAAAATGGAGCCTCTCTTGAAAAATGAATAATGGTTTTAGTGAACAGATCACTAAATTCTTCTGCTTCCAATAGGACTAAAAGAGGTTAAACACAGCTTGAATTGAGTTACAAGGTCACTACTCCTGGAGCAAAAACAAGCAATTTTAATCTGCTGAGGACATTCATCACAGCCAGAAGTGAATCATGTAATCAGGTTCATAGGGCTAATATTCTAAAGTTTTCTTGCCTTCTTGGAACATCTGCACATGGCAGCTGTTCATAAGTACAATTATGAGGAAAAGGGGAGATTTCTTTTCTACAATCACTACCATCACAAAGTCTCTCCAAAGGACCACCTCGCCGCCTTGTCTGAGTCAAATATTTTTTTCACCTGTATACTAGCCATCCCCTCAATATTTCTTTTTTTTTTAAAAAAAATATAATTTTTTCTTTAACATCCATAAGTGTTTAGCGGACAGTGTACTATCTGGGTCGATATATTTTGCATACAATTCTGATAGTGATATTACCATTTAAATATACATAATCATACTTTTTCAACTTCCAACATTTCTGTATACATAGTAATCATAATAAGATCTGTTGTATTTCAGTATACATAATATTATGTTCCCAATTTCTACTTTTTATTTTTTTTCTAACACTTAGTAATTCAAAGCATAAACCACCCACCTCCATACAACCCTTCCAATATAGGGGCACCAGCAGAGGTGGGTTCCTACCGGTTCGGACCGGTTCTATAGAATAGGTAGTAACTTGGCAGCCTAGGTTGCTGGAACTGGCAGAGACCCAGGCCTGCCACACCCCCGAGACATTTCTCTCGGCGGTGCCATAGGAGCCGCCATCTTGTTTTTTGTTTCTGCGCATGCGCAGAAGCTTTTTTAAGTACTGCACATGGGTGCATCGCGCAATGTGCATGCGCCCGCACGGCACGTCCCTGAGCGAACCAGCAGTAACACAATCCGGAACCCACCCCTGGGCACCAGCCCTCAAACTTTAAATACAGGTAGTCCTTGATTTATAACCATTTGAGGTTACAATGGCATTGAAAAAATGTCTTACGACTGTTTTTCACACTTATGACCATTGCAGCATCCCCATGGTTCAGACGCTTGGCAACTGACTTGTATTTATGACGGTTGCAGTATTCAGGGTCACGTGATCACCTTTTGTGACCTCCTGACAAGCAAAGTCAATGGGGAAGTCAGATTCACTCAACAACCATGTTACTAACTTACCAACTGTAGGGATTCACTTAACAACTTGGCAAGAAAGGTCACAAAATGGGGCAAAACTCACTTAACAACTATTAAACAATGGAAATTTTGTGGCTCAATTGCGGTTGTAAATAGAGGACTACCTCTACCTGCATGAGCCTTGCTGGGAATTTTGAGATTTGGAATTTATACACTGTAGGATGTGCTGAGAGTATTTCCATTATGCCCACTGACTCTGCTTCCAGTTTCCTTGATTATTCGGTCTTTCAAATGCTAGTAGAACATGTTTCTGTTTGGACCTTTACTTTTATATAAAGTTAGTTTTAAGCATTGCATAGGTGTTGCAGTGGTAAGATGACTTTGGTTAGGACATTGTAATGGTCTTCTTTTATTGGAGATGCCAGACTTTTTTAAAACATAAAGCATTACACCATATGGAGAATTAATATACCAGAGAATAAGACATAGCTTTTTACCACCAAAAAGAGGGTGAAAACTTGGGTGCGTCTTATACACCTAATGTAGCCTCACCCAGCCACCCCCATCCTTTGGCCTCTGCCTCCCAGCAATTTACCTCCTTGCAGCAAACAGAACAGAGCCTGTTAAGCCAAGCAAACTGATTATCAGCTTCCCGATCCTCAGCTGATTGAGGCTGCAGGCAGGCCATGTGCTAAAACTGAAAGTGAAACTAAAGCTGCAAGGAGGCAAATTGCTGGGAGGTAGAGGTAGAGGCAGAGGCAGAATTTTATTTTCTTGTGCTAATCAGACTGCTGAAACTGGATGCAAGGAGGTAAGTCAATAACTATAAATGTCTATAGAATGTTCAGATTATTAGACTTATTTTTTAAAGACTGTTTTATTATTGTTCTAGACAACTTAACAAAATGAAGAAGCTTTTTAAAATAAATGCTTGATCTGAAGAGGCCCAGTGGCATTATATCTTCTTTTAAATAGCAGAGAATAATATATACTTCCAGAAAGCCACATCAATTTTAACAGCATCTGTACAAATATAATCTAAAATGTAACAGTGTTCTGTTTTAGTATTAAGATAAGGCAGCTGAGTTAGATCCTGACTTAGTCATGTTTGGAGTAGATCTATTTAAATAATTGGAAGGAGTTAGTGTGACTACATTTAAGAAAACTTTCTGGCATTAATATACTGTCATAATGTACATTTCTCCAATTCTTTGCTATTTCTATGGGTCAGGCACACATGCACAGAAATACACAGCAAACAGTGTATATCATCTGTGCTGTTTGCTGTTTGTTGGGAGACAAATTGCTGGCAGAGGCAGATTTTTTCCCCTTGTTTTCCTCCCCCAAAACTAAGGTGCGTCTTATACTCCGGTGCATTTTATACTCTGAAAAATATGGTACACACTTCTTATGGTTTTACTTATTATTATTTTTTTAAAAAAAATCTATGCTGTTATTTTTACACGTTTTGCAAAACTGAGAGCTGCAAGTTGGTGAGGGCTTTGTGGACTGCTGTGGGTTCTGTCCACCATCTGTAAGATGCCTGATCCAGCCTTAACAGCATTATATCCAATACAGCCTTTTACCATAAGTTATAGACATAACAAGTGCTTGTACTTTTTAAAGTGACAATGTGCTAATTTCTATCGGGGTCGGTGCCTATTACGACATCTTCTGAAGCTCTTCCTGACACATCACATGTTTTGCAGGGGAAGAGCCCATGATCCTGTATATGTGATTTGGGAAAGATGCTTGCAAGAATGTGTGCATGTGGCTCTTGGGTTGGGAGGGAGATGAAAAAGGGAGAAAATCAGCATTTCATGAAGTGTTCCAGTTAACCATTGCAAGAGATTTGCATTAATTGTGTTTCAGGAAGCCATGTTGCAGGAAATGATAGTGGACATAATTCTAGGAGACCTGGCACATTTTCTTGTAATTCTTCACCAGCATTTCAAAATGTACATTCAGTATATTTTCCTATCTATGAGCATAAATGTCACATCATAAATCCCACTTAGAGGGAGAGAGAGCTTACTCTTTGTTCCTGTCTTAATACATATTGAAAGTAAGAATAAAATAAAATCTATACTACTTTTTCCATAATTTTTAATACAAGTAATTTTAGCAGAGCAGCTAATATAAAATGTCCTATTAAACCGAAGCCCTCTAGAATTGGCTTAATTGGTACACCCTAGTGGAAAAAGAATGTGCCAATTAAATGATCATCCCAATTATCAGAGACTCACGGGAATACATTGTGCTGGCAAGGTTTATAATCGCTTTCATTTTATAGATTGCCTTAAAACTCGGGCAATGGTCTCAGACTTCACAGCTTAATGATCTAACCAGAGTGGTATTTCTCCATTGATTTAATAGCCATAAGACAGCTTGCCTTTTTCCATGACAAAATTAGGGACAATCCCCTAGAACATCTATTAAACCTTGTATCTAAGACAACAGTTGGGATGCTGAATGCTAAACTTTACTTAGAGTCTGATGCAGAGCAAGGAAAACACTGAATGGACTATGATCTCATCCAATAAATCACCTTGGTTTGAGAAACCCATCGTTTATGGGTGTGGTGGGAAGAGCCGTGGTGATGCAGTGGTTAGAATGCAGTATTGCAGGCTAACTTACTGCCCACTGCCAGGAGTTCAATTCTGACCATCTCATGGTTGACTCAGCCTTCCATTCTTCTGAGGTCGGTAAAATGAGGACTCAGACTATTGGGAACAATATGTTGACTCTGGGAACATCTTAGAGAGGGCTGTATTGTTATTGCTAGACAGATATTTGGCAAGGGAGAATATTGCTATTTATAAGAACCAACCACTAACTTTGATTTCTCATGCTAGAGAGAATACACAAACTCAGGATTTTTTCATCCCTTTCCACTCTTCTTTTGGCAGCAACTTTTTTTTTCTTTGCCAAGTGGAGTGGATAAAAAACAGAGAGGCGAGGAAACCATGCAATTATATTTGTGTCAGTCACATCATGATACCCAGACAACATATGGTGCATTTCTCATGTCTTTTGCATGATGATTTCACATCATGTACAGTAGTGGCTTAATGATGCGGGAGATGGTCTCAGCTCCGGCGGTTCGAGCCCTAGCACTGCATGGTGGGGTGAGCTCAGCTTCTGTTCATCTAACAGTTTGAAAGCATGTTCTATCAAGTAGATAGATAGGTATGACTTCGGTGGGGAAATGAGCTGGTGCTCTGTGCAGGCGGTCAGATTCCTGACTTTCTGAACTTTCCTGGTTATGTCGCCCACTTGTGAGGCAGCTCCGAGAAGGGAGGGGACCTTGGGTGATGCTGCAGGAAGAGCCACTTGCCTTTGTCTCTGGGGTGAAGTCAGCTCACCCTCCTTGGCACACCTTGGGAAGTGCGCAAGCATTTCCTACAACAGGGCTGGTACCTTTGCAAGCCAAACTATTACTTTGCAATAGCATTGTGGTCTCCTGGGTACTGTAACAATGCTAAATAATAATAGTAATAATAGTAGTAATAATAATAATAGTAATAATAACAATAACAACAATAATAACAACAACAACAACAACAACAACAACAACAACAACAACAACAATAATAATAATAATAATAATAATAATAATAATAATAATAATAATAATAATAATAATAATAATAATAATAATAATAATAATAATAATAATAATAATAATAATAATAATAATAATAATAATAATAATAGCAAAAATCTGTGCTACTCGGAACATCATATATTTTAAGAAGATACTTGGTTGATACCTAGGACGCTGGCAGCAACCCGTATCAACCATTAGCACCATTCAGTGGTTTTTGTGACACATTTTTAAATGTTCAGTTGACTGAGTTTCATGTTTAATGAATAATAATAATGATAATGATAATATTGTCTAGAGAGGTCCATGCTTCTCATTCTGTACCTAGTTCAAGCCCTCTGTACAGCTCAATGCTTGAATAGGATCATTGGAATTCTACACATTTTGTCTGACATCTCAGTGTTCTACAGCATGCAGGAAATTGGCTTTTTGTGGCTATTTCAGATTTCAGAATTCTCCAATCGCTTTCTGCAGTTGAGTACCAGTCGAAATATTACAACAATTTGAGAACATCATAGAGGATTGAAAAATTCCTCCTCTGTCCTTATTCGACCCTATCATGCTATCTACCTACATAAAGGTCTTCCTGGTGCTACAATTTTCAGTAGGCTTATGAGACCAGCAGGGGAAAAGAAGGTGTTCTGGCAGTGGAGCAAAGTATCTAACAAATACAGTCCCTGAAAATTTCATTTTCCCTTTCTCACCAGGTATCAAAATCTAGTTAAGTAGTTTATTACAAGAATTTCACTGTTATGGTAAGTTTCATGCTTTTCATGGCTCTGAAGGGAGAAATTTTCAAGGTGGTGAATGAGGAGTTAGATAAGCAATAGCTATTATTGTTAATCATGGCATAGTATCCCACATACTCTGCACTGAAAAATCTATATTTTGATGTTTAGGTCATGCTTTAAGGCATGGCTGGGCTCTAACACCTTATAACTGACTGGAGAAATGAGAACAAAAACAAAACCACAGATGAATGATTTCTTAAATTTAAGGTGTTGTGTTCTTGATTGAGTTTCTGGTACATTGAAGTTGCCAAAAAGTAAGGACAATTAGATTGGGGGAGGGGGAAATGTCCTATAAGAATGAAAAAGGTCTTGGAAAATACCTTATTATTTAGATAATCATCAAATACTGAAATGTGATGGCTCGATTGCTATGCTTGAAAAGTTATCTAAAGCAACAGACTGAATAAACAAAATGGAGCAAACACCTTTTTACAAGATCTTTATTTATTTTATACCCACAGTAAAGATCTGTATTTGAGTGATAAAGAACTGTGGGAAATGATAGATTTATGGTAGAATCTAAAATATAGGTTGGTCATATTCTTTTCAATTAAAATAAAATGGGGAAAAAGTAGTATATTCCCTATTATGTTCCTATTACTTAAAGTTACACTCTTGTTATATATATATATAGATGTATAGGTAAATATATAAACATACCAGTGAGGTATAGTGTGAAACTCAGGTTCTAGTCCTCCAAGATACAAAGCCAGCCATATCTATCAACCAATCCACAGCATGTATAGTAGATAAGGGTCCACAATCTTCAATAAGGAGGTTCATTGATTGATCGCAGTAGGTTTTTTTTTCTCTACATTTTTTTATTTTATTCAGAACAAAGTTAAAATACAAAATACAAAACTAAATAAAAATCCAGGAAGACTTAAAAGAAAAAAAATCCACAAGACACAAAGCAATCAAAACATTGCAAAGTGCATCAAAACAACAACAACAACAACACATTATACATATTTTATCTCCTCCAGTTGAATACTGATTAATATATTACTACATTAGATCCCACCTCTTGCGAAACAGGCCCTCCCAAATTTTTTAAACTGCTAAATCTATTAACAACTTGTTGACCTATCTTCTATATGTTATATTAGTGACAAAGTAGCTAACAGGAAAAACAATAATAGGAATAAAGAACAAAATTAAAGTTTCAAAACTCTCTGTTAACAAACTATTATTGTAAACCACTCGTAGAAAATTTACCACGGCATCTTGACTATCCCGGATCATCCCAAAAGTTATAAACAGATCATCATGGGTCAAAAAACCATGCCTGTTTCTTAATATTCTCTTTTGACAATTGTTTAATTAAATGTAGTAAATTCAGTTTCCAGAATAGGTCTATCTTCAAGTCAGAGTGCAAGCAAAAGTAAGTTACCAGTTGACTGTAATAAATCCATCCAGTCTTCCTCAGTTTTCATAGAGGAAAGGAATTTGTCTTCCTCTACTCTAGCTGTAATGTTGGAGAAGTATACAGACTTAAACAACCAATGAAATCCACTTCGCTGGTTCTTCAGCCGTGAGATCTCTTTGATCTGGAGCTGGATCAAAATCTTTTTCTGTACTTTTATCCAAAAGTAAAGCTTCAGATTATACCATTCTTTGAATAAATATTAAACTTTGATCAAGTTTTTGTAATAGAAATTCAGCTAAAAGCTGCATATTTCCCCACCCTTCTTTCTTCTGTTTCAGACACTGTTCAGCCATTTTAATCTGAGGAACTTAATCAAGGGGAAAAAAACCAAATTAGATGATAGATAGATAGATAGAAAGATAGATAGGTAGGTAGATAGATAGATGATAGGTAGCTAGGTAGGTAGGTAGATAGAGCATTCTAATCACTGTGCCACCATGTCTCATTTATATATAAATATTCCTCTATATTTCAATCCAAAATTATAAGAAAAATTCAATAGAAATGAACTCCAGGTATTTTGCAAATTCAAAAAATGCAGAATCCAATGGTGAGAGTCTAATGTCTCTCTCCCACCATCCTGAACGTTGCAGTGCTTTCCATACACAAGAGGTATGGAACCAGGTTATCTCCGGGACCGCATTCTGCCTCACACTTCCCTCCGACCGGTTAGGGCCCACAGAGTTGGCCTCCTCCAGGTCCCGTCGGCCAAGCAATGCCGCCTGGCGAGCCCTAGGGGGAGAGCCTTCTCTGTGGCAGGCCCCGCGCTCTGGAACCAACTTCCCCCAGAGACCCGAACTATCCCCACTCTGCTGGCCTTCCGAAAAGCTGTCAAGACATGGCTTTTCCTGCAGGCTGGGGGTAGAGCTTAATCCACTCGAGCTCACCCCAAGTATGTACAGTTGTTGAATGAGTATTGGGTGATTTTAAATATTGTGTTTTTAATTTTTATATCTGTTTTTTAAATGTAATATTTATGAATTGGTGTCTTGTATTTTCTCTGTTGTACGCCGCCCTGAGTCCTTTGGGAGTTGGGCGGCATATAAGAACACCATAATAAATAAATAAATAAATAAATAAATAAATAAATAAATAAATAAATAAATAAATAAATAAATAAATAAATAAATAAATAAATAAATAAATAAATAAATAAATAAATAAATAAGAGACAAAGGTTATCCAGAATAACATATATCAAAAGGAGGGGGGAAGCAATTGACAGTCCAGCAAGGGGTTGAAATAAATCAGCATTCTGCTGCTAATCAACTTTTAAAGCAAAAAGCAAAATAAAACAAAGTAAAAAAGTGAACGTTATAATTCCGGCATGCTTAGAAAACAAAACTGTGTGGCAGGAAGGTGGATATGCCCAGTGACTTTTCAGAGGGAATTGGGATTTTTCCCACTGGGTCCACGATAGTTCAAAAGTCACCTTGGGTCGCTCCTAAGTGCTCCCATTTCAAACCAGGGAGCAACACTGCCAAAGAACCCGATTTAGAAGTGAAATCAGCAGATCTTCAATAAGAGAAAAACCAACCAGCAAAAACCTTTTACTGTGCAGTGGCCATCTTTAACGGGGCGACTGATTGCAGTAGATTGATGTGCTCCTATTTGACTCAGGTTAATTTGAATGTAATCTGCATGATTATCAAACATAATAAAAAGTATGCTATAAGTCATAACTCTAAGGAGTTGGGAAGCACCATAGAACAGGGGTCCCCAGCCCCCAGTGCTGGTCCATAACACACCAGAAACAAACATCTACGGGATGCAGGCTGCATGCAAAACCACCACCACCCCTCCGGTCTGTGGAAAAACCTCTCTCAACGGAACCGGTGCCTGGTGCTCAAAAGGTTTAAGGCCGCTGCTTTAGAATGAAGAATTCATTAAAGCACCTCACCATCCATCCTTTGTTTGAAAACTTTCAGCAAGAAAGCAACTCATTTCCTTGCTTGATTTGTTTTTCAAATCCTGAATAAGATTTAGTATGTAGTATATACAGTATGTATGTGTGTGTATGTATGTATATACCTGCTGTTAGCCGCCCAGAGTCCCCCGGGAGTTGGGCGGCATAGAAATTTATATATATATATATATATATATATATATATATATATATATATATATATATATATATATATATATATATATATATATATATATATATATATATATATATATATATATATATATATATATATATATATATATATATATATATATATACATACACACACACACACACACACACACACACACACACACACACACACACACACGCTCTCTCACACACACACACACATCTTGCGTTATTGCCCCCAGAGATGGGCAGTTAAGAAATCAATCAATCAATCAATCAATCGTGTTTATGTTTAATTTTTATTGATACAAATATTTTCTCGGTCTTGTGCTTCCAAGCCTGCTAATGCTGATAGTCTTTTGGTCGTTCTTTGTATATTACAGTATGTGTTGGCTTAACTGCTGAAAAATATTAATGTACCCTAAAAATGTACACTTCAGATATCTCCCATGTGGGACTTTAAAAATCAGAAAAATAATAGTTGGGCACATCATGGTTTTTAATACCAGTACACAAGACATATAATCCTAATTATGATTATTCAAACTAAATTCACATCCAGGACATAGTCATAACATGGAAGATTTTCCAGATCACATTGTGCAACAGATCATATGTTCCAATTAAAAAGAAAAATTAAAAAGCCCTTTACTGGGTATTTTGAGCAAACACTTTAGGAAACAAGGAATCTCTGAGTCATTACTTTATATCTGTTTAGCCACATTATTTAAACATAAGAATAATTTTTTCCACATATTTATTGACATTTGCAAGCTGCCTGGAGCCATGTAAAAGTGAGATGGACAGCTGTATAAATAGAATAAATAAATAAAAATTGTCTAGAGTTTATTAAAAAAACACTGTAGTGACGAATTCAATTTTGCTGTCTGCTTTTTAATTTTTGTGCTCATTTTATTATATTTATTGGGGACATTAAATGCCTCTTGATCAGTGCTTTTGCTGGTCTGTAGCCATTCTTCAATTTATGTCAGCATTGCTTGCTATTGCCACACTGTAGACTACAAGTGATTTATTTGGCTTTCCAACACATCATGGAATATATCTAACTTAAAAATCCTCCACAGCTGTCTTTATAATTCATCCACCTACTCAGTCAATAACAGACATTGCTGTAATAAGTTGATTAATCGAAAAAAAGGGGGGGAAAGCAAGTTTTATTTTAATCAGACAATATTTCTGGACTTTCCTTTACTGGCCTTTCATTTTTGCTTATGCTACATTATGTAGATATTAAACATTGTCAGACTCAGTAAAAAATAATTTAAGCAAATCATAATGTTTACCAAATTCTGATTTGAGTTCTGTCTACCTCCCATGCTTGATCAGATGCAGAATTCACGCACATATACACAATGGTGAAAATGTGGCTGCCTTCAGTTCTTTCGAGCACTTTCTGAAAAAAGGGTTGGTATGCTAGAGATTGTTCAGACATGACTTTTCAGCAATCATGACAACAATATAAGCCATGGTTCAAGCCCTTGCGAAATTGAGATAATGTAACTATTTTCAGACGAGACTAAAGACACAAGAGCAAAGCAATCTATTGCAGGATTTTGTAATGGTATGTGGGAATGAGACTGTGGAAAAAACTACAGCCTAGGCCCGTGATGGCAAACCTATGGCACACGTGCCACAAGTGGCATGCGGAGCCATATTGGTGGGCACGCGAGCTCAGGTCCAAGTTTGGAAATGGGCCATTTATGGCCTCCGGAGGGCCTCGGGGGTGGGTTTCGCCCTCCCCAGGCTCCTAGAAAGTCTTTGGAGCTTGGGGAGAGCAAAAAAATGGGCCTTCCGGTTTAATCGGAAGTTGGCAAATGGGCCATTTTCTGCCTCTGGAGGGCCTCCGGGGTGGTGGGGAAGGCCATTTTCACCCTCCCCAGGCTCCTAGAAAGACTCTGAAGCCTGGGGAGAGTGAAAAATGGGCATGCCATTGCATGCCGGGAGCGTGGGGGGGCACATGGAATTATGGGTGTGGGTATGCGACCCCCCCGCCCCCCCTTTTTGGCACACAAACCAAAAAAGGTTCGCCATCACTGGCCTAGGCAATGGTCAGATATGAAGCAGTTTGGGTTCACGTGACTCACTACTGTTCTTCACACTCCTTTGTTGCAGCATCCCCATGGTTACATGATCAAAATTCAGACACTTTGGCAACTGGTTCATATTTATGACGGTTGCAATATCCTGGGGTCGTTGGGATCACCATTTGCAAGCTTCAAGCAAAGTCAATGGGGGAAGCCAGGTTCACTTAACAACCATGTGCCTCACTTAAACAACCGCAGGGATTCACTTAACAACTGTATCAAGAAAGGTTGCAAAATGGGGCAAAATTCATTGAGCAACTGCCTTGCTTAACAACAGGAATTTGGGGCTCCATTGTGGTCATACGTTGAGGATTACTTATATTCTGTTATGCCATACGAAATAAACAACAGAAGAACTTTAAGGGCACATAGCTTTGAATAAATCAGGGTTGGTTAAGAGATTTCCTATTGCTCTGCCATTATCAACTTTTCCGTTGAAGGTTACAGTATATTTATCTGAGGATAATCTGAGATGAGCTGCTTGATCTGAGTTTCAATTTTAAATAAAGAGTGACTGGTATCTAGTTTAGGTAGTCTTTTCAAAGTTCTTGCAATTGCAATTACAAGGGATGTTGTCACATAGTGAATATTGTCAGTTGTATGTCTATGCAGGGTGATGCACCCCTATCCTAATATTATGATACATTCCATTACAAGCAGGACACGTGATGTGATCTTGTACACATGTGTGCATTCCTGATTCTCCATTCTTCTTCTTGTGGTTTGGCTCTGACCGGGAGCGGTTGCATTTAATTAGTAAGAATGTCATTATTCAGAATTTATTGTTTTTGTACTGAAATAAACATTTTATTAGACTTTAACTTCGGTTTCATTTCTAAATGTCTGAGCTCCGAGAGAAAGATCAAACATCGCCTCTGTGAGATTTATTCTCACCTCTAACAGATGTGAACATGCATGACAACACCTTATCACATATTGGATGGTGAGATGTGTTTTCTAAGTATCCAGTCACCGCAGCATGCTTAATTGGAAGTCAGAGTGTTCAAACATACTTACTATTCAGAAAGCAACTTCTTCTCTATCTCTCATAATTCATGCTTAAGAGTTTTAACAGGGGTTAACACTTGGATCATACAGGTAAATTCCAGGGGTTGAATTGGAGGAAGGAAGTATAAATTAAGCATTCTTTTTTTTCTGATCAGCAGGTTCAACATTTTTCTAGCAAATGTTCTAAAGTCATGAAGAACGTATTTGATGAAGCCAGTTGTTCTTTCTTTTGCTGACACTCCTTTTCTCTCATTCTCTTTTAGCCACTAACCTCAAACTCAAAGGAAAACAGAAAGTCAGAACTTCAGCTTGCCTTCCGCTGATGCAGAAATACCAGGCTCCAAGGATCCATGAGAACCATCTTTGTTTTCATGTCAGTCCAGGTTTCTCAATGGCCAATATAGCATTATCTGATTTTTCTGTGTGTTCATTTTGAATTAAATTGACAATGACGAGGGTCTTCGTTAGAGGATGGAAAGAACTTGAGACAAAAAAGGCACTTGTGTCAGAGGAAGCAAAATGGAGAGCTTCAAACATTTCTAATTGCCTTGTGAGATTCTCTTCCATAGTCTGGAACTCCTCTTATTATGCCAAACTCCCATATCATTAAGAACTCAATATCTAAATCCTTCCTTCCTTCCTTCCTTCCTTCCTTCCTTCCTTCCTTCCTTCCTTCCTTCCTTCCTTCCTTCTTTCCTTTCTTCCTTCCTTCCTTCCTTCCTTCCTTCCTTCCTTCCTTCCTTCCTTCCTTCCTTCCTTCCTTCCTTCCTGCCTTCCTTCCTTCCTGCCTGCCTGCCTGCCTGCCTGCCTTCCCTTCCCTTCCTAAAAAAAACCCAGTAAATTATCACCACAGGAATGTTTGAACCAGCCTTTCCATATATGTTGGGTGCATTAGATTCCGGCTTTGTTTCTCCCTTTTGGATATAATATTTTTAGAAAACAAAACAAAAGAGCATGCTTTGTCCATAGAATGCATAATGATTAATCTGCTTATTGTGGGGAGGGAATGGGTGCTAAACAAAGTAAGAAATGATTAGTTAATCACTTGCAGTCAGGCACCTACATCATTTTTCCACCAGAATATTTATGCATTAAGTATTCAAAAAAGACCAGCTTGATGTGCAGCATTATCACCATAAATTACTGCAAATGTGAACAACTTTTCCTTTCTGTTCCCCCCCCCCCAAGTTGGTTGGTAAACAAGCTTAGACTCTGAATATTAAGATGAATTTGGAATCAGGCGTATTTGTTTTTCACTTTGGCATGCTTTGTCCTTCTGTGCTTTGAGAAATGTCAGCATCTCTTTGAATGCCATCCTATTCATTTGCTTTTGGGGATTAATCTATACCTTGCCTATTCAAAGACCCATAATATGGGCCAAATCTGCCTCTCATTTATATGGATGTACACATGGGGAGTAATCACTTGTGGTAGATTAAAAAAATGTTTCACGTGTTTAACATGGACATGAATGTAATATTTATTGGATATAATTCTGTAATTCACATCCACAGTCTCATGCAGAAATCATTTAAAACAGCCTAATAGTGAATTTGGAATCATATTCTTTGTATGATCCTATGGAAGTTGTGCGAGAGAGGGCTGGGGAGGATTTTTGAATAGCAATAACAATAGCACTTGTATACTGCTTCACAGTGCTTTTACAGCCTTCTCTAAGCAGTTTACAGAGTCAACATATTGACCCCCAACAATCTGGCTCCTCATTTTACCCACCTTGGAAGGAAGGAAGGAAGGAAGGAAGGAAGGAAGGAAGGAAGGAAGGAAGGAAGGAAGGAAGGAAGGAAGGAAGGAAGGAAGGAAGGAAGGAAGGAAGGAAGGCTGAGTCAACCTTGAGCTCTTTCAAGGATCAAATTCCTGGCTATGGGCAGACTCAGCCTGCAATACTGCATTGTAACCACTGCGCCACCTCGGCTCCTCCTCCTAACAGTTCTGGAGTTAATCATGGAATTGTCATTTTCTTCATTAATCGCAGCTCCTCCTTTCTTAAAATTATTTGGACCAACCAGGTCACTAATAATCAAAATCAGAACTGTGGTTGTCCAAAACTTTCTAGTTGTCTCATAAGGGGTCCTTGGTGCTCTCTGAATTAGGTAACATGACTAACACTGATGATATTACTAGTTTGGGTAATGAAACATCTGCAAGAAAACAACCAAGCTCAGAGAGCACCAAGGATTCCTCATCTCAACTAGTAGTGGGTTCTAAATACCGTTGCTATCAATTCACGCACTTGCTTGCATGCAACGTTTCTGCGCATGTGCAGAAGCTTCTGTGCATGCGCAGAAGCGTCCCGGGGGGTGGGCGGAGCCTCCCGCCACCACCACTATTGGTTCGCCGAACTGGGCCTAACCGGGAGCAACCCACCGCTGATCTCAACCCTGAGCTGCAAATATTCTCCTTTATTAGTTCTCCCATAACAAAGCTCCAATTCATATCATCTTCAATTTTTCTCCCTTAGCTGCTAGTTAGCAAAAACTAAATAGTTCACATCGTGTAATTATTTTGTATCTAGATTTTAGATAACTTTAGATTTAAACTTTCCTGGATTAAATTAAAGACCCGTTTCAACTGGTGTAGGCTTTTACTTCTCAAAGCGGCAAATTACAAATCTTTGGGAAATTCTCAATTTGCTGTCTTGTTTATAATTCCTTGTATTTGCAATTTTAGGAATGAGTATAGACTCTGCTTTAGTTAAAATGGCGCAATTCACATGGAAGAAAAAAAGCATTAGGATGATTGTAATCCCATAGTTTTGCAATAGCATAAGCATTCTTTGGCAAGCAAAATCGTGAGAATACGGAATTGTGTGAAAGCTACTTTTCTGATATTATTTCCAGGCACTATGAAAACAAGAGACATGTGAAAAGTGGACTTCCCATTCAAAATAAGTGGCTGAATGGTCCATTATGCAGGCAAGAGAGGATTCTAAGGATGGGTTTTGCAAATTGCTCTTAAAGTGCTGCAGTCAGTAACAACCACGGAACATATGTCAAAATTGGCCTGATGCCAGACTTTTGAACATATAGGCATAATGTCAACATATCTACAAAAGGAGCGGGGCTTGCATTGCAGCACTTCATGTAACATTTTGCTCATTTTAAATTCCCCTCTCTCTGAAAATTCTAACAAGCTCACTGGAATTCTTTCATTATGACTTTGTAACTTCTCTTCCAAAAAAAAAAAAATGCTTATCAGAGGTTTGGGGATTCTTGTGACCTTGCCTACTTAGTTCCATTCCTGCCTGGTGGCCAAAGCTTGACAGTAACTGCGATATTTCAAGATCAGTTGAAATTTTACTTACCCTCAAATCTTCCTCCAGCTACTGTGAGACTTTTGAAACATGTATGAAAGGGTTCCTAAAGATTAAGCTTGGAGAAAAGAAAAAGTGATTGTAAAAAATGATTGTTCCTAATAGCAATAGCACTTAGACTTATATACCGCTTTACAGTTCTTTACAGCCCTCTCTAAGTGGTTTAAAGAGTCAGCATATTGCCCCCAACAATCTGGGTCCTCATTTTACCGACCTCGAAAGGATGGAAGGCTGAATCAACCTTGAGCCAGTGAGAATCGAACTGCCAAAATGCTGGCAGTCAGCAGAAGTAGCCTGCAGTATTGCATTCTAACCACCGTGCCACCGCACACAAGAATATTGCAAAGTATAGTGCTAGATAATGTAGTGGAGGGAGGGAATAGACATGGATTAATAGTAAATACTCTGAGGGAAACAAGATTTGAAATTAGAGGACTTTCTCCAAAGAATACATTCCTGATGGCTTAGTTAACCTAAGCTAACATATGCAAAAATCCAGATGAAACACTAGAATGAATTATCTGTATCTCTTTGCTGCCATTCAGTGGCCACCCATATTTCTGCAGCCCAGAAAATTATTTTTTAACCCTAATAATGCATAGAGCAACTTTCATAGAATCACATTATTTCCTTTATATGTGTCATATCCATGTAATCATTAATAGATATTTGCCATCTTGGTTTATGGCTATGCAAACTATAGGATATTGTCATCAACTCAGGGGTATAAGCACACTATTGCGTTTTTGCTTGTATAAAGGCAGTCTTGCAGATATGCTGTCATACTTCGTTTATGTTTATTTGCCGGGGCAGAACATGACAGGAAATGGTACTTGTGAGGCAGCAGAATTCTGATAATTTCTTCTTGTAAGCCAGATGAACTATGACATTTGTCCCAAGAAAACCATCTCTTAAAGGTATGCACAGCTGAGCTCAATTTTCATACCAGCTTTTCCATGACTCTTTGGTCTACACAGTGGTCTGCTCTACTTTATCTTATTTTTAAAAACCTTTCATTTTTATTTTATTTTTACCTTTGTTGATAAATTTCAGAGCAGGTCATAATCAATAAAACAAGTACAACTTATGACATAAAGCCTCCCTCCTTCTCACATGAAACAGTGAAGGACATGATAAACCAACACACAAATCACAGCTATTTGGCAGCATCAGTGAAAGTCAGATCTTAACTGATGCCAAAAATAAAGTTCTGGTGCAGGGAAGAGTAGGAGACCCATAACCAGGGGTGGGTTCCTACTGGTGTGGTGCGGTGCTGGCGCTACGGTAGCAGCCCACTGATGATGCAATTTAGGCGTGATGGCTCCGGTGCCGTCTTTCCTGGTCCGTGCACACCGCCATCTTTTTTCGGCTTGAAATGTCCTTCTGCACATGCGCGGAAGTAGAATCGGCGCTTTTTTCCTGGTTTGGATGGCTTCTCAGCTGTGTTTCAGCTTCAAATTTCCTTCTGCGCATGCACGGAAGTAGAATCATGCTGCGGGACGCTGCGATGCGCACTGGTAGCGAAAGGTAAGTGGATCCCACCCCTGCCCATAACTGGAGCCACT
The DNA here is from genome assembly GCA_023053685.1 of Diadophis punctatus similis. Taxonomy (NCBI): domain Eukaryota; kingdom Metazoa; phylum Chordata; class Lepidosauria; order Squamata; family Dipsadidae; genus Diadophis; species Diadophis punctatus. The sequence continues at coordinate 228,290 of JALIGW010000148.1, read as the reverse complement.
CCGTTGCTTAATTTTATTTGAGGGTGTCCTTGGTGTCTGAACAGCACTGATGATGTTACCTAGTTTGGATAATCAAATGTCTGCAAGAAAACAACCATATTCAGAGTGCACCAAGGATCCCTCATTTCAACCTTGAACTAAAAATATTCTCCTTTATTGGTTAATTGTTTTTTTCTCTTTTCCTACCTTTGAGTCAATCTTTTACTCCTAGTGACTACCTGGATAAGTCCTTCCAGTTTTCTTGGAAATATTTTAAATTCCCTACTTCCTAGGGCAGAGAGAAAGTGAGGTCAAGTTGACTTTGTGCTCAAGGCAGAATGAACCTTCCTGCTTTTCTGGTTTCTAGCCTGGTGCCTTAACCACTACACTAAATAGTCTCTCTTGCGCAATGTTACCACTCCCAAGAGTAGAACATCGGGGGTAGTTCTCTCAACTGGTTTTATTACTCAAGAAGGAGAATAGAGGGAGAGATGCTTGTTCAAATATTGGGCTATCCAGTCATTGTAAATATAAATAGTATATTAATAAGAACCAGGGCCCTGGTGGCACAGTGGTTAGAATTCAGTATTACAAGCTAACTTTGCCCACAGCCTGGAGTTTGATCCTAATGGGCTCAAGGTTGACTCAGCGTTCCATCATCCTAAGGTCGGAAAATAAGGACCTTGATTTTTGGGGGAAATATGCTGATATTTGCAAACCACTTAGAGATTGCTGTAAAGCACCATGGAGCGGCATATAAGTCTTGCTATTGCTCGTGTCACTAGTACCTTGAAGACAAAAGGTATTGGAAGGTTCTCCAGCTACAGATTAGATATTGTGAATGATGATGCAGGATTGCAGTGGTGACATTTAGGTGATGTGCATTTATTTATTAGATTTTTATCCCACTATTCTTACTTTTATAAGTGTTAGAATATTCATGAACTGGGAGAGCCAATGGTAACAAGTTTCAGCCAATGAATAGGCATAGCAACTAAGTCAGGCAATGGGAGCTAACCACTTCTGAGTCTGTGCAGAGAATTGAAACTGGAACTTAAGCTTAAGGCTGGGTGTGGCTCCACTCTCCACTCTGTACTCTTCCACTCTGAACAATGCTGAAATGAAACTAACTCTCCTGCTTGTGTTTACCTGTAACTGATTGAAGAAGAATTCTACTTGTGGTATTGTGTGTATGTATGTGTGTATGTATGTATGTGTGTGTGTATATATATATACACATATACATATATATGTGTGTGTGTGTGTATGTATGTATGTATGTATGTATGTATATATATATATATATATATATATATATATATATATATATATATATATATATATATATACACACACATACACATACATACACATATTTTTACATATATATACATATATACACACACACACACACACACACACATATATATATATATATATACATATATACATATACATATACATATACATATACATATACATATCTATCTATCTATCTATCTATCTATCTATCTATCTATCTATCTATCTATCTATCTATCTATCTATCTCTATCTCTATCTCTATCTCTATCTCTATATCTATATCTATATCTATAATGTTTATAAAGAAGTTATTGAATCCAGCTGAATCAGTCATCTGTGTGTGCTTTTGGTTTTGATTTTGCAACAAACTTTAATAATAAGTAACTCAAGGCAGCAAACATACAACACACCACTTCCTGCTCTTATTTTCTTTACAACAACAACCCTGTGAGGTTAGTTTGCCTGAGACAGAGTAGCTGGCTCAAAATCACCCAACTGGATTTCATGCCTAAGGTGGAACTTGAACTCACAACTTCCCAGTTTCTAAGTCAGCATCTTAATCACTACACCAGACTGGCTCTCCCTTTATCACGTAACATTAACTTGGTCTCTTGGTTTTGGCTTGCTGTACAATGTGAGCCCGGTCATTGATTTTTAAAACAACAGTTTATTGCAATTTATATTGTTTTTAAATCTTGTAATTTTGTTTGTCCTCCAGAATTGCTTTAGCAAGATGGGTGGCTGTAAAACTGCCTAATTTTAAAAAAAGATTTTTTTTCCTAGCAGACTTTACTTGATTACTTTAATTACTTCATTACCTTGTTCTTGCGATTCCATTGTTCTTTTGATGCTGTTCTGATGTCTTTTGATAGATCCTAAATGTTTGTTTTCTATGAATATATTCCTATTCCATTGAAGTGAAGTCAGAGTGCAAATGTCACATATAACCAAGTTAACAACACCTATCGGTGAAATGTCTGGCTCATTTTGAACTCAAACAAAGCACAGATTACTCTAACAAGAGGAATCACTTTGCACGTTGCTCACTACATTCATCGAAGTTCAACATTAGCATGCAAGGTATGTGTACCAGGTTGTCTGAGGGCATTTGTTGAGAAAAGGGAACAATCCAGATTTCTGAGTGGATCCTTGGACCAGAGCCAATCCTGCAAAGATTAACTGCAAATAACAGGCAACGGTTTGCAAAGCAAACAGTATTTGGGGAAGAGAGGAGGTAAGAAAGCTTGGGGGAGGGGGAAATGCAACTTATAAATCAAGGGAGCATGAACAGGAGACGCAGAAAATCACAGAGTGTTTTCTATGATGGGAATGTTGAGGAACCTGATTACTTGCTCGCTTTATTCAAAAGAAGGATGCCGGTGTTTGTAAAAATCACTCTGACAAGGAAGCTGTAAATAAATACTCAGTAGCGTATTTTGAGTGGGACGGACATTTTGCAGAAAGAACTCATGCCCCCCCTTTTTTTACAGTTCTGCTCAGTCGTACTTTATCTGATGTCAGGCTGAAGAATACCAAAATGATGAAATGTATCACTGGATCTTCAGCTGAAAAATTCCCAGAGGGAAGTGAAAATCGCCCTAATGACTATGAGACTATCCCGCATCTCTCATCTTAGACTGGTTTAGCTAACACAGGATAATACTCATTTCAGATAGCCTGGTGGACAAAGGAATTGACAGTTTCTTATCTTTATCCTATAAATCATGTGCGCGCATACACACATGCATACACACACACTTATATAATGACATGGATAATGTGAACATTTGAGTAGGAGTGACTTCCCAAAGATGGGACAAGACAATCGGGAGGGTCCCAAAAGTGCTTTTTCAAAAGGCAGTTGGACTTTGTTTTTCCTTGAAGACATTTCGCTTCTCATCCAAGAAGCTTTTTCAGTTCTGAAGTTCTGAACTGAAGAAGCTTCCTGGATGAAAAGCAAAGCGTCTTCAAGGAAAAACAAAGTCCAGTTGCCTTTGGGGGAAAAAAGCATATTTGGGACAACCATAACCTGGATGACTGAGAATCTCCATAGACAATTCGTGGGATTCTTTTGGCTAGATTAGAAGGGTCTGGACATTTCGGAATTCAGAATATTTTGTCCTTGATATATTACGCTGAATTTAGATTCCATATTTATTGGAATCCGCAAGATGGGTTCATTATAAAGATTGTGGTTGAGGTTCATGCAGCATGTTAAGCTGGCTTCTGAGTACCTAGGATGATGTTCTAGGTTCTGTGGGTGGCAACAGTGATAATGATGATGCTATGAAGTAATATAGAAGGGATAAGGCACTGGAGGCTGCAGAAGAACCTTTTCTATCATGGCTCCCTTTCTTTGGAACATCATTTCTCTCGAGATGAGACCCACACCCAATCTCTTGGCCTTCAGAAAGCCCATGAAAACCTGACTCTATCAAAGGGCCCAGGGCTCCCTACCATAGAGACAGTTAGTAGATTACGAGAAGATCCCACCTCCACCCCATTTACATATTGATTCCTTTTATCCAATTTCTTGGTAATTTAAAGGTTTTAATTTTAATGCATAATGTTTTTGACCTTCTACTAATTGCTTTTTATTTGTATTTTACGATCTTGTAAGCCACCCAGAGTCACTTGACAGTGAGGTGGATGGCATATAAATTTAATAAATAAATAGATTGTGTTTTCAAAAGTTGCAGTTGTTTTCATTTAAAGAGAACGAAACCATCCTACTTCAAACATTGTTACTGGGTCAAGGTCTGCATCAGATCCAGACAAACCAGAACATTTGGAATGAGTTTCATCTTAACTCAGAGGGATCTGCATCAGGGGTGGGTTCTACTTACCTTCCCTACCAATTCACATCACGCCGCTCATTTTGCTCACTCGTTTTGCTCGCTTCGCTTGCGCATGTGCCTATGTCACGTCGGGAAATTGACCCTCTGTGGATGCACAGAATCCTTTGCACATGCGCAGAGGGTTCTTTGCCAGCTGCTTTCAAGGAGCGGTGACCGGAGAACCGGTTCGGGGACGTGGCCAGCCGGCCATCACTGCCGGTTCGGCCAGCTGGGGCAAATTTCCGCCACCGGTTCGGGCAAACCGGTCCGAACCGGCAGCAACCCACCACTGATCTGCATCCTTTTCATTCTGCTTTTTAACTTACATAAATCCTGAAGATAAAGCCTATGAGGTTCTAACATACATTGGAAGTGAAGCGGTTGTTGGATTTTGCAGTTTTCTGAAAATCAGCAGCAGCATTATGAGGGATAAGGCAGTAAGAGGTTAATCTTCTTTTACAGCATTCCCACAGGACTACATTGTATGGAAAATGGCACACTTACAGTCCCTCCCCCACTTCTCCTCAAAGTTCTTAGCAGAACCAGCTTCAACTACCAATCATGACATCTCAGAGTATTTTGTTTCTCCAGTCAACCCAATGCAGCCTGATGCTAACATACAATAATTAATTGTTTTAAGGGGAAAAATACATGTACATGCAAGGTCATGACAGAGATTCTCTGCCATTAGCACAGATTATCCTTGTAACCACCTTCGCTAATAAAGCACTTTTTAACCAAGCATTTTGTTATACTGATGATGTTACCTAGTTTGGGTAATGAAACATCTGCAAGAAAACAGTCAAACACCAGGGCACCAGGGATCCCTCATTTTGTTATACAATTTGATGTGATGCTTGTTAGTATTAAAGTATTTTGAGCCATGGTGGTGCAATGGTTAGAGTGCAGTATTGCAGGCTACTTCTGCTGGCTGCAGGCTGCCTGCAATTTGGCAGTTCGAATCTCACTAGGATCAAGGTTGACTCAGCCCTCCATCCTTCCGAGGTGGGTAAAATGAGGACCCAGATTGTTGGGGGCAATATGCTGACTCTGTAAAACCGCATAGAGAAGGTTGTAAAAAAATTTTTTTAAGTGGTATATATGTCTAAGTGCTATTGCTATTGCTATTTTCCTACCAGGAAGTAATCTTGCCTGGGGAATGACATTGTCAAGAAAGAAAGAAATGTGGTCTACTCTTCTCACACACACACCCAAAAGTTGCTTAGCTACATGGTGAACTCTGTCAAACAAGTTATCAGAGGTAAGAACAAAAAATCTTTGTCTGCATAGGAAAGCTGAAGCACTAGAGAGCATTATCTGAAGGGTCAGTCTGATTCATTGTCACGGAAAGTGAGAACACTTTGTTACTGGAAAGTGGGAGAAGGCTGAACCATGGAATAATTTAATCCCTCTTCCTCTTTTGTGCACACACGGACAGGCATACTCTCTGACAAACACATTAGCCTATGACATGTCAGTGTTTTAGCAGGGTTATGTCAAGATCAATGTTTAATGAATTAGAACTCTAAGACTAAACAGATGGAATGCAGACAGATTATAGGATCAATTGAATTTGCCAAGCATCTCTCACACTAGATGTGGGACCAGACTCTCGTAAGCATTTCCTTTGGGTTATGTTGTTAGGTGAGATCTCTTTATGCTTCTTTTCACGTCCCTGGCAACCCCTGGTTTTAGGTTAACTTGAGTGGTGTATTGGCACTAGAAGGATGACATACGACTGGTCACATAAGGTAAATAAAATTCACATTTGAGTGACATAAATATAAACTTTGCAAGCCAAAACAAACCAGGACTGGGGCAGGACTGGGTGGCACTGGGAAAGAAAAATAGTAGAATTCTGCAACAAATACAATCCACTTGCCAATCTCTCCAAAGTTTGTGATCAAATTCCTGAATCAAAAAAGAAAGAAGTTCTTACTATGTAAAATACACATTGAAATCATGACAAAAGGAAAATCCATTCCTGAATTCCTGAATGAAAAAACACAGCTGTGTTTGTGTGTGTGTAGAGAGCAAAAACCGGTACTGGATCTGGCCGGACATGAGGCAATGCAACATGAGGCAAGGAGAAACTAGACCTGGCGGGAGAGCCCGGAAAAGCCAGCAAACTGAATGCTACTAGTCAGCTGGTGTAAGCAACTTCTCTGCCTGTGGTAATAGCAATAGCAATAGCACTTTACTTATATACCGCTTCATAGTGCTTTACAGCACTCTCTAAGCGGTTTACAGAGTTCAGCATATTGCCCCCAACAATCTGGGTCCTCATTTTACCCACCTCGGAAGGATGGAAGGCTGAGTCAACCTTGAGCCTAGTGAGATTTGAACAGCCGAACTGCTGAACTAGCAATCAGCTGAAGGTCGCAATGCTGCTTTTAACCACTGCGCTATCTCAGCTCCTGAGATAGCTATCTTGGTACACCAAGGCTAGGCATATAAGTGCTGAATAGAATAAACTAGCAATTAAGGCTGTCAGGACTGCATTGCGTCCAGCAGTGGGTTACTCCTGGTTTGGCCTGGTTCTTAGAACCGGTAACACCAGCGGCAGGAGGCTTCACCCACCCGCCCGGAACGCTTCTGCGCATGCGCAGAAGCGTCATGCACAAGCGCGAGCGTGAACTGGTAGTAAGGGATTTTAGAACCCACTACTGATTGCGTCTAGCATTTGTAGGTTTTCCTGACATTATATGCCATGTGCTAAATAAATAAATTAACCAGACAACCTCCATACTGTATACACAGTCTGTGGGATGGATTGGCCGATGCTCCTTCCCAAAGGTGATCTCACAGAACTTTTGTGTCCTTGTTTCAGAACCCAAAATAAATCTACTTCTGTAGCCTAAAGGCTACTTCTGTAGCCTTATTTAGGATTAGCTATGTGTCAGATGCATGTAAGCAAGTATTCTGTAGAGTTTTTCAAGGAACATGTGCACATCCATAATATATAATGAATGGGGTGGGATGTGCAAAATGCTGAGGAAATGGAAAATTGCAGCAAACACAATTTCTCTAATTTTAGAATTAAGTTTAAACTTTCCTCGTTATACTGAAATGCAGGAAAATTGAAAAGAGGGACAGGGAAGAGTTACTCTATGAAATATGCAGCCAGATAGATCGATTCAATATAATAAAAGAAAAGGTGCTTCCACTTCTTGCACACACATGCACACACACTTTCCTGAGTAGAGAAAACTTGCACGGTCACTTTACCTAAATTTGATTTCCACTGGGGGGGGGGGATAAGTCACTGGAGAGGCACTGAGATCTCAACACTTCTTATATGCAACAATTTCACTCTCCACCATTATATACTATATCCAGAGAATTTGCTCAACAGCTCCCAAAGATGACTTCCAAAGTTCAAAGCAGGATCTACCTCTGTTCGAAATTCTACTTTCTTTTCTTCTATACACAGAAACATCTAAAATACATCAATCTTAGCTAGGAAAAGGGCAAGGTACCATTTTCTGTTATTCTTGGTTCCTCCCATTCAGACCACTGCATGAAGATCTGATTTCTGGTAAGACATGTAACCATCATTGTGGATGTGGCCAGAATTATTGATACCTATGCTCAAGAAAAGAGAGACTAGGAATAGAGAAGTGCATTATGAGATCACTATGCAGGTGACAGGTAGCCTGAGAAAGGAGTGGCTATCTTTTGTGAAGTAACACAAAGAGAAATATTATCTTCCCTCCTCCCCCCCACCTCTCTCTCTCTCTCTCTCTCTCTCTCTCTCTCTCTCTCTCTCTCTCTCTCTCTCTCTCTCTCTCTCTCTCTCTCTCTCTCTCTCTCTCTCTCTCTCCCTGTGTGTGTGCATGTATGAATGAGAATAACTGAACCTTTAGCTTCATTGCTGTGACTGAAATATTTTTACATACCTATTTGGGTCAAGTTTTTCTGAAAGTTCCAGAGAGAATTATTGCTACCTTTGACAAAGATGTAGGCTTTGCTACACTTCTGCTGACTACCTATAATTAGCCTTCTAGATGGAGAGGTCAGAAGAAAAATGGGAGAAAGCTATGTGCAAGTAGGGCATATCAAACCTACATTACAGTATATCCTCACGGGAGAAAAGCAGTGTGTATAATATTTCAAAAACAGTAGTACTACCACATGTTGGAATCCTGTTTAAGAAACATATACGTTGTCTTGTTGCTCCTAAGCAACTGTACTGTAGGCAGAAGGTACACATTGCTGAAACCAAGTGTTTATGGCGCTTTTAAAACATTTCTTGGTTTCTGATAGCCACAGTTCTCAGATATTAAATCTCTAGACCTCAGATATTATGCAAGTGCATCATAAAAAGTGAGGCACATTTGTAAGAGCAGAGTTGGTTAAGATGTGATGAGCAGGTACACTAGACCACAAACCATAAGGTAGTGCCTAGAAAACTGATATAGCCATCTCAGATGGTGGAATGTTAAGAACTTGGAATTGTTTCTTAACCGTTCTGTCATCACTGCAGAAATGACACTGATACAGTGGTGGGTTCCTACCGGTGCGGTCCACTCTATTGCACCAGTAGCGGGGGCTGGTGATGTCACCAAGCGGCTACTGATCCGGTGCGGTCGGTTGCCGGTCCCTAAGAGCCACCATATTTTTTTGGAATTTCTGGGCTTTTTTTTCTTCCTGCACATGCGAGGAAGCAAAATCACGCCAAAATCTCACAAGGAGATGCACGCACGCGAGATTTCGGTGATTTTTTGAAACGTGGTGATGCGTGCGCAGCGCACCAATAGCAAGGAAAGAGAGCAACCCGCTCCTTCACTGATAGTATAGTACCCTATCCATAGTCACCTAAATTGGCCAGCTGCACATAGTCAACACATAGATCTGCACACCTGTGTATTCAAGTCCTCTTCTTGTGTATGCAATAGGAACTAGATGTGGCAGCAGAAAGAAGATACAAAATTAACATCCTTGCAATAAAAAGTGATTTCGGCTTACAAAAAAACTTGACGCTTAGTCACAGAAAAAGTATATCATTGCAAAATGTTATTGCTTCATACAATTTAGTGCATCTTTTATTGTTTTCTAAATCATTAGCACCAGCAGTTTCATAATGACAGCCCGACCCACATGATGAATATTCTACACATATGTAGAAACTAGGAGCATGGTGGGTTGAGCAGTGGGAATGCTGGGCAGGAGGTTAGCAAGTTTGCGTTCGAGAGCCAAGAACTGCAATGGGGCAGGGTTGAGCTCTCATCCTTCACTCCAGCTCCTGCTGGGGACATGAAAGGAACCCCCAACTGGGTGTGCCCAAAGTAGTGGAGATGTCACTGGCTAATGCTTTCAACCCGGAAGCACCTCGGTGCTTCTGGCTCAATATATACGTAGCAACCACTTCCTGTTCTTAACTAACTGATCAGCAGTTGCCCGGATGTCCCAATTTCTCTTGTTTCCTGCCCTTGTTGTCATACATTTTTTTTGTTTTGCCCAGAGCCTGTTCCCAGCAATCAGCATGTCGAAGTGTAAGGATTTCATGTAGACAAACCAACAACTATCCACTCCTTCCCTGACCATGGTTCCGAGTTGTTTTGCTTCCTCACTTGCTGAACATCCTGTGCCAATGCTCCAGCTCAGGCAGTCAGTGCCAGAGGCTGTGCTGTCACAGGCACAGTACAATATATAGACAAAAGCAGGAGGATAGCATGAAGAATAAGGGTTGATAAAAAGGACAACAGGGTCCTTGAGAGAAAACACCATTAATATACAGGCATCAGATGTATGCTATAGTGAAAGGCTGCACGCATGCCTTATTTCATTCTTCTTTTAAAAGGACAGAAAGCAGATGCTGGAACTACAGTTACATTTCCCAGGAGAAGAACATGAAACAAAGAAAAAGTAAGATCACAGCTGAACAGGTGGCCAAAAAATTAGGATGTTGGATGTTTGACAAATCACAAGGGTTCATCTGAAGCTCTGCAACTATGAAGATTTTTTTTTCCTTGAACATTTTCAGAAATTTGTAGAATGAATGAGACATAGCTTTAAATTGGCATATACAGTTGTGATGTTGTAATGCACTTGTTTCAGCACACCAATGCAGATGCCACTCCCAAGACACAGAGGCTGCATATCTTACATACAGGCCTCAACTTATGACCGCAATTGAACCTAAAATTTCTGTTGCTAAATGAGACGGTTGTTAAGTGAGTTTTGCCCTATTTTATGATCTTTCTTCCCACAATTGTTAACCGAATCACTGCCGTTGATCAGTTGGTAACCTGGTTGTTAAGTCAATCCGGCTTCCCCATTGACTTCGCTTGTCAGAAGGTTGCAAAAGGCGATCACATGACTCCAGAAGACTGCAACCGTCATAAATATGAATCAGTTGCCAAGTGTATGAATCTTGATCGTGTGACCATAGGGATGCTATAACGTTCGTAAGTGGTAAAAACAGTCATAAGTCATTTTTTTTCAATATTGTGGTAACTTTAAATGGTCACTAAATGAACTGTTGTACGTCAAGGACTACCTGTATTCTGCTAATTCATTGAATAACTATTGTAGCCATCCTTACAAGAGTTATTGGGTTGTTGAAATGAGATGCACTAATTGCAGCAGAACTTATCACTTGTAGAAAGGAATAAATCAACTGTGGTCCTTACAGATCAGGTCTCTAATTCTTTACTGAAGCCAGCTGACATTAAAATTGCAAAAGGAAACTGGAGCAGATAGATGGCATTGCGCAATCAGGCTTCATTATTCAGCTCTCATACATGTGATATTTGTGATTAATCTTTCAGCTGAAGAATGGAACTCAAACGAATTTGGATGCCGGTGTTAGAGTTTGCTTTTATTAAAATATCATCTCTGGCAAACCACAGTCTGTTTTTGAAAACTTGCTGAAGTGAGAAATTAATGCACTAGTTTTGAAGAGAGTTGCTTAAGTTTAACGTGTTGGCAATCCTCACACTTTAGAAACATGGCAATATGCCCTAGTTCTGCTTCAGGGTTACATTTCTAGAATTGCATCTGATATTTATTTAAATTAGTTATAGCTACCCAATTTAGTAGACCCCGGGCAGCTTACAAAATCTAAAAATAAATAAGAACAGTTGAAAAAATGCAACAATATGGAGATCCTGAAGTCAAATATCCATACAAATAAAAGAGAACCACAACTCTTCCCCTCCCCCCCAAAATGCATTAACCTGCTGCTCAGAGTGTACTGCAATGGTCAGTTATAACAAATATAAATACATATAATCAGTGTTGTGTAGGATGCAACTCTAGAATCATGATCTTGAGACAAAAGCCAGGTCTTAAGAACTTCATGGAGTTGCAGACTAGAGGGTACTGTCCATGGTACTTAACTCACATAATAACAATAAGAATGGACTTTGCAGGATGAATCCATCCACTGGAAGCAATGAATGGATCCCGAATGATTTCACCAAAACTCCCAAAGCTATGACATACTTTATCGATCTGTCTGTCTGTCTGTCTGTCAGAATTTTTCTGCTGCTTATCAAAGCTGCCTCCCTTTGTTCAGGCTTTTGAGCAAGGTACAGATGATTTAAGGCAGTCACAGTGGCATCACGTCATGTATTGTGACTTTTTCCCCTTTCGCTAAACCGGGAATGGGCATGGCCAGCATGTGATGCATCTGGGCCGCGGGCCACGAGTTTGACACCCCTGATTTTAGGAATTCATCCATTAAAGATAGAAATGCGTGTCCTTTTTTAAAAAGGAGCCATAGTCCCTTGACTATAACAAATCTTATTTTGAGAACCATGATATTAAACATACATTTAAAATTTGGATATTGGGGCAAAATGTCCTCAATGTATTGATGACACCCAGTGATGCCTTCCCACAGTGGAAGAACTGTAGATAGAGAATTTTTGGAAAATGAAAGAGGATCTTATTGCCATTGCATTTTCTCAGAAGAAGCAGATATATAGTTTGATATCGATGGAGACAGAATGGCCACAGAAGCCTAGGCTGCTTGTTTCAAATTCAGGCTTAGTTGCCAGCTACAGCCATTGCCAGATATGGATAGCAAAGGATATCTTGACCTTTGCTATTCATATTCAGGTAATGGAATTGTACAGCCCAACAGTTTGGTCTGTAATAATGGGTTCTGTAGGGACTGTCTTGGAATGTAATCAGAAATTATATCCCATCTGCTCTATCATGCACATGGAAGCATTTGCTTAAATATAAATTTGACTGTACTTCTTGATTTCTGCAGCCTGACTCAGGATTTTCTCAGATCAGACATTTGCAATAAGAGTAGCAAAGACACTTATATAACTTGGAAATAACTGTGTAATTAACACTGGGAAAAAACCAGTTAATAAATGATACTCTCTTTTCGACCAAAATGAAAGAGAAAAGATGCATATACATTTACTAAACATATTAGATTACTTTACATCAAAATCACTTCAAAACTATATCCTTCTTCTAAATAAAAACTTGCTTTTGTTCTGTAAGAATTTTTAAGTTTATTCAAAACAATTGTTGACCTCTCTTGCTTTTTTTCTCCTTACATAAAATAAACTATTATATTACAGGGTATAGATCTGCACTGGAGCTTGGCACGGAAGTCTTTGCTGTTAAACAAAACTCTGATATCAGAAAATTTCATACATCTGTATTATATCAGCCTATATCATTCATCCAGAAAGGATGCAAGTGATTAATTAGTTCTTCCAGTTCTGAAATTGGCATAAGATGGACACATTCATGTTTAATCTGTTAATCAATAAGAGAAGCAGTTATGGAGAATTTCTGCTATTCTTTGCTTGGTGGAGTGGAGACTGTATGTGAAAAATACATGTATTGGCTACATAACATTCCTTTTTTTAATAAAAAGTTTTTTATTTATAATACAGTTAAAAACAAAACATACGAACAACAAAACAAACAAAGACCAAAATACATAAAAGTAGGTACTTGACGGATTATCCAGTTTACATATTTACATTTGGTCATTCCTTTTTCCATTTTCTTTCTTATCATATAGAATCTAATTTTTGATAAAGTTACTAAATCTTTCCAACCTTACTGCTAACACTTAATCTTGGCTTTCCTTTTTCCCCACCATTCATATAGTTTGTTCCAGGTTTCATAATACTCTGTCTCTGATTTGTCCTTCAGTTCTAGCGTTAGTCTATCCATCTCAGCACATGTTAGTATCTTATCTAAAATTTCTTCCTCTGTGGGGATGTCTTCATTTTTCCATTTTGGGGCAAAAGCTATCCTCGCTGCAGTCAAGATAGGCTACATAACATTCTTGAAGGCTTGTGATGCAAAAACATGATAAGAGGGGACCTTGATTACTGGTTACTAGAGGCAAGCAGGAAAAAATAAAGATTAAAGAAGAACTCCCACTAACACAGAATGGAGGAAAAATATATTTTAACTCTGGAATAATGTAAAGGTACTTGACAACAGCATGCCTAGAATTTACTCTTTAGACTGACTATTATAATAAAAATGAGCTTTAAAGAACAGATAGAAGAGGTTATAGCTGAAAATTAGGCTGTTTTGGATATGGATTTAAAACTGACAGAATATAAGAATGATATTGACAAAGATGTTATACAAGACCAAGAAATGAAACTGGCTGAGGTTTCCATACAGTAGTTAAAAGGGACTCGCAAATAATAAGCCAGAAGAACGACTTGGATATGTAGCTCTTAACTCAGAAAAGTGACTTGGACAATTTTCTACTTTAGATTTACAAAAGAGATGTGTTATACCTATGAAAGAATTGCTGAGAAAAGTAAAAGAGAGACGAAATCAGCTTTAGCGACTTTACCTAAAAGAAATAAGACAGTTAACTAAGGTTTATTAAGTGGGTCTATTTTTTCAAGGTTAAACTATATATGATGTTCTTTTTTCTAGCAGTTTTTAATGGGTTTTCTTAACTAGGACTGAATGATGAGGCTTTAAAGATTTGTTTATGGATACGGTATGGATAGAAGTGAGGTTTTTTTGAATATTTAAGAGAAAGTGATAAGCTATATTATAATTGAGAAGAGATGAAAAGAAGATAAAATTTAATTTGTGGGGTATCAATTGAAGAGTCAGGGATGAATATTTTAATGTGTTACTTCTAGTAACTCTTCATGAAAATTTTCCTGGTTAAGTTTGAATGATGAGATTTTAAAGATTTGTTTATAGATATCAGATATGGGAAGAAGAGTTTTAGTGAAAATGACAAGTATTGTATGTATGTATGTATTCTGGTAGCATTTAATAGACTTGTTGATTAAGATTGAAAGATAATATTTTATTATTTATCAATAGATAAAATATGAGGTGGTGTAGAGTTAGGTTGAAATATTAGAAAAACTGTTAAGCTTTTGTAAATCTTATATTTGTCTTGTTATTTCTTTCTATATTTTTTGGATTTTTTTCCTTTTTTAATATATTTTTTACCTCACCTTCCCCCTTTTACAATATTTTTCCTTATTTATATTTTCATTAATTTGTATTAATTTTTTTTTATCTTGGTAATTTTAAACTTCAGTAAAATTATTATTTAAAAAAGTCAGGAGGATTTTGACATCAGTTGGGTGTTTGTTCCATTGACGCTAAACCATACTAAACGAACAATATTGCTGCTCCATTCCAACTGCTTACAGGGTTTGGGCAGCTGAGATACTGGAAACAGCTGCATCAATATATAATTGTTTCCTTCCAAAAATAAGAAGAAGGGTGGGTATATCATAGAACTCTGTGGGATGTATAGAAAAGTAATTGAGAGAACTCAAGGTCACATCCATGTGGCAGTTGAGACCTCACTTGAGGGGCTGGGTCTTCAGAGATCAAATGCCAGGAAGACAGAGGAAGCACTTTTAGAGTAATGAGTCATCCCATGGTGAGCAATCAAGTAGTGACAATTTGAGTGATGTTAAGTGCAAGTGTGAGCTAGCCAAGAACACATGTTAAATATGCACACAGGTGAGCCATATTGCACCTGGAGCTCTGTTCATTGTTTACTGCTACAATCTTCAATCAGATAGCAATTTGTCTCCTTGGCAGAGGAAATGTGCTGTTACCAAAAGCAACAAATAAAACTCTTGACAGCAGTCATGCTTCTCTTTCACATACATATGTTGTCAAATTCGGATTCTGCCTTTCAGGGCTATATTTCTATACTTCAGAGTCCTTGAGCAAAACCTGCAAGCAGTTTGGTTGATTTGGAAAGCTTTGTATGATGTTTTGGGTTTGGCCCAAAGGTGCCTTTTCAAGAGGCAACTGGATTTTCTGGATTTTCTTTGAAGACGTTTCGCTTCTCATCCAAGAAACTTCTTCAGAGCTGAAGAAGCTTCTTGGATGAAAAGTGAAATGTCTTCAAAGAAAAACCAGAAAGTCCAGTTGCCTCTTGAAAAAGCACCTTTGGGACAACCATGACCTGGATGACTGAGAATCCCCATAGATGTTTTGGGTTTAGCTGGATAAAGATCTCCAAATCTTGGAGAGTAAGAAAAAATGTTAAGAGATGCTACTTTTTTTTATTAATCTGTGGCAAATAAGTTTGTGGTTATATTTCATTTATGCCTTTGGCAGAAGAATGGTAACTTTCCTATTCTATTTTTTTTAAAATCAAAATGTGAACGGAAAAAATAACTATTTGAATATTTTACTGAATAAGTGAGTGGATGAGAAAACATTTACAAGTTGTTGTAGTTAATGTTAAAAATGTTTACTGCAGCTCGTTGGTCAAGTGCCCAGTTTGTTCTATCACAATGAATATGCACCAGGTCATGTGACAATATCCTCTTAAGAACCCCATTGCTAAACTCTTAATTACAGTTATACAACCCAACAACTGTGGTGCAAAGCTTTAAAAATTTTCTCAGCAGTTTAATTGGTGGGAGGGCCATTACTAGAGGGTACATGAAAGCTACATTCAGAAGCAGCTACATGAAATGAAAGGCAGCTGTGCATAGGAGTATTTTCTAGCAATCTTGAGGATACTTTTTGGATTTCCAAAGAATCAAATCAATGCATGGTATCTAATTAAACATTTGAGGTAACTTTCATTAAAAATTACAGTATAATTTAACTTCTTCATATCATAACCATCATTGATATGTGAAAGTTTGCCAATTTTGGGGGGGGGCGGGGGGAAATCAATGGAAAGGAGAGGGAGACTCAAAGGGAGGGAACATAAATTGAAAAGAAGCATTTTAATGCTCAAAATTGATGCCCTGATAAGCAATAGACATCATCTTTGAGCAAATTAACTTTCCCCCCAAGTGGAAAATGATTTGGTTTCTAATGACCTATAATCTTGTTGAAATTATGATAACTTGGCTCTATGAAGCTTTAGAACCAATTAAACTAAGAGAAAGTGAGTTGGTGTAGTAATTAAGGTATATGGCAAAAACCAGGACATTGTAAATTCTAGTCCTGCTATAGGCATGAGGTCAACTGGGGGACCTTGGAGCAGCCATTCCTAGGGAGAAGACAAGAACAAGCCACTTCTGAACTCTTTCCAAGAAAATTGTAGGGACTTTTTCAGGCAATCCCCAGGAGTCAAGACTAACTGGAAGGCACACACACTCCAAATGTTCCTAAGAGATCCTCCCATCCATGAGCAAGTGGGGACAGAGTGGCATGTAGCAAAGTAATATCAGTTTCATGTTGTACCTAGGCTGGGGAACTCCAGTCACAGGATTGATATTTCTGGATTGAAGGCTGGATGCTTTTGTTAAGTTAAAAGCTACACATTGTTATTGCATGCAGCTCGATGATCTGAAGAAGCTTCTTGGAAGAGAAGTAAAACGTCTTCAAGGAAAAAAACAAAGAAAGTCCAGTTGCCTTTTGGAAAGCACCTTTGAGACAACCATGATCTGGATGACTGAGAATCTCCATAGATACATGTAAAAGAGTTGTGGGATCCCTATTTTTATGTTATCTGTTCATAATTGGACTGATGGCCCAAGGTCACCTAACTGACTTTGTGCTTAAGGTAGAACTAGAAGTCATACTTTCTGTTTCTAGCCTGCTGCCTACATCATTACACCAAACTGGCACTCTCTGATATGGAATTACAACAATGTCTCCCTTTGCACACCAGGGTTTCTATATTCTGTACCAGGTGAAGCTTTTAAACCAGTGGTTCCCAAAGTGGGTGGTACTGCCCCTGGGGGGCGGTGGGATGACTTAGGGGGGTGCTAAGAGGCAATGGGGTGGCAGGGGGCACTAAGAGGCAAGGGGGTGGCTGGGGGGCACTAAGAGGCCATGTGGAAGGCGGGAAAGCATGTCAGGGTGGCGGGGAAGGAAGGTAGCAGCCTACTCCCTTCCCTGAAGCCCTGCCATGCTTGGTGGCCTTCCACGCAGCCTTCCTAGTAGTCCCCACACCCGCTTACCTTCTGAGGTCGGTGTCCAGCCCGGCTCGACCAATGAGGGGGTGGCCGGCCCTTGGTGGAAATGCAGATGCTGAGAGGGGCGGCGGAAGGGCAAGCGGATGTCCCAGGGCTGCTGCACATGTGCCCTCCCCATTTCTGCAAAGGCAGAGCCCCTCTCCCCTTGCAGGGCAATACAAAGAAGGGAGTGGGATGCTGCAGAAAAGGCCACATTCCACCTGTGCTGGCTCCGCGGCACTTGGGGCTTTGAAGCTTCTCACCCAGCCACCTGCCTGCTCTCTTTGTGGATCGGCCAAACCGACCGCTGGCACCACTCTGGGAACTTGGCCCACAGCACCGGGTTGGAAGCCAGTGGGCTGCTTCGGATCCCCAAATCCTGCGGAGCTGGCACGGGAGGCATGGGTGGAAGGCAGCCTTTTCTACAGCAACCCCCTCCCCTCTTTAGATCGCCCTGCAGGGCTCCGCCTTTGCAGAAACAGGGCAGGCGGTTTGTACCGAGGATTGGGGGGAATGCACGTCCCTCCAGATGGAGAGCGGGATAAGAGAAGGTACAATAAGCAATTCAAAATTACAGGCCAATCTCGCTGTTGAACGTAGACTATAAAATGTTTGCGACAATCATAGCAGAACGACTTAAAAATATTAAATAAAATTATTTCCATATATCAAAATGGATTCCTTCCTAAAAGGCAGATAAGGGATAATACAAGAATTATATTAAATGCATTAGAATTCTATGAAGCCCACCCAGATAAACAATTTGCTCTGATACTGGTTGATGCACAAAAAGCCTTCGACAATTTGAATTGGCAATTTCTTAACATACAATTGGATATGATGAAATTTGGAGGAAAATTTACTAAAATGATCAAGGCAATATATTCAAATCAAACAGCGAATATACTACTAAACAACAGAAAAAGTTAATATAAATAAAGGGGTCAGGCAAGGATGTCCACTATCGCCGCTGTTATTTATACTCTCACTACAAGTCCTATTAAAATAGGTAAGAGAAAACCATGACATAAAAGGGCTGAGAACTAGAAGAGAAGAATACAAATTACAGGCATTCGCCGATGACATGGTGTTCATAATTGATGATCCTCTGGAAACAAGGATAACATTGATTTGAGAATTACTGGAATTCGGAAAAGTTGCAGGGCTAAAAATAAATAAAAATAAAACAAAAATAATAACCAAAAATCTTACACAAGACCAAAATAAAGAATTAGAGAGGCTATTAGAATTCCAAATAGTTAAAAAAGCAAAATACCTAGGGATTTGGCTGACCCCAAAATGCTCCTTCATAAAAGAAGACAATTATATAAAATTAGTATCACAGATTCAGAAAGATTTGGAAGACTGGGTAAAATTACAGTTATTTTTAGTAGGAAGAATCACCACCATTAAAATGAATATCTTACCCAAAATCTTATATTTATTCCAAACAATCCCAATAAAATTAAACAATTTTTTGAAGAATTAAATAGAATAACTTTAAAATTCATTTGGCAAGGGTAAAAAGGCTAGAATAAAATGTTAACTTTTACAGGATCCCAGACTGAGAGAGGGCTTTGGCCTACCAGACTGGGAACTGTACTACCAGGCAGCAGCGGCAACATGGATTAGAGAATGGATAATTTTAAAAAAACAACAGAATATTAGTGATTGAAGGACATGACCTACAACGAGGTTGGCATGCATTTTTGTGGGAGGAAAAGAATAAAATACACAAATATTTCCAAAGACATCAAATCAGAGATGCATTAATGGAGGTCTGGAGGAAAATTAAATAAAAATTTTATATAAAAATTCCAAGACAGATTTCAACAATGGAAGCATTGCTTTACCCAAATGTTATAGACTTAAATAAAATAGTTACATACAAGGAATTATTAGACGAACAAGGAAAATTGAAATCGAGTCAGGAATTACAAACACAAGGAATTAAAATAGATTGGTGGCCCTACATACAGATTCAAACAAAATATAAAAAGGATTTGGAGCAATACGGCTTTCAAAATGAACAACAAGAAATTGATAAAATATTAACAGGTACGGATGAAAAAAATGATCACCAAGATATATAATTGTTTATTAAAATGTTAAATGGAGGAGGAAACGGTAAAAGAAACGATGATTGTGTAGGCCAAAAACTTTGGGTATAATATCGAATTAGAGTATTGGGAATAAATTTGGGGGAAAAAATACAAATTGACAATGTCGGCCGCATATAAGGAGGACATATATAAAATATGTCTACAGATGGCATCTACCACCAGCGAGATTGGCCAAAATGTACTCAACTATACCACCCAATTGTTGGAAATGCAATCATGTACAAGGGACATGTGGTGGACATGTCCCAGCGCAAAGAAATATTGGAGAAAAATTTAAAAATGGATTGAAGAAATAACAGAGCAGAAATTTGAGATGAGGCCAGAATTGTTTCTATTGGGAATAATAAAAGAAAATATTACAAAGGAAATTTACTATATTATACAACACATAATAACAGCAACGAGAATTACATTACTGGAAGAAAGAAAAGATCCCCTCGAATGCAATGATCATAAAAAAGGTGCTAGAATGCACAGAGATGAACAAACCAACGATAGAATTGAGAGAGAGAGAGAGGAAACAATGTATTATAAAATATGGAACAGATGGTATGATTGGCTCAAAAAGAAAAGTAAAATTAATGTGTAAAGTAATACAGAAAGATGTAATAAAATGTAACAAATGTAATCTTAGAATCTAAATGGTTGTAAAACAAAGTATAAAATGTATAAAATGAATAGATGAACATAAGAATGTTTAAGTTTAAAACAATAGCCCTAAATATGAAAATGTAGAATTGAGAAAGAAATTCTGATATTGTAAAGCTGTATTAGTGGAACTATAGTTTGTTTTTAACTGTGAAAAACTTAAATAAAAAGTATTTTTTTAAAAAAAGAAAGGTTAAAAAAAGAGAAGGCATAATAGGCTGCGCTGCCCCAGCCCCACTCAACGCGCTTCTTCCAGCCCATCTGCCCCATGGTGCCGTGAACGTGACAATCAACCGGCCCTCTCCACCCAGACTTCCTCGCCGGGCGCTGGTGTACTGGCAGCTCCGCCCTGCCGAGCTCGGCCCACCGCCACTTCCCGCAAACTCCTCAGGAGATGGCCAGAGCAAGGGACGGGCAGGAGCACGTGGGCCCAGCTGGCACTCAGCTTACCTTCCTGGCGAGGCTCGGAGACCATCCAGCATGCCCATCCAGGCAGCGCCACTTTCTCCCTGCCCCGCCAAGGCCCCTGCCAGCTCACAGACCATGCTCTGGGATGGCACATGACAGAGGACATGCTGCTGCTGGGCTGGAGCGCGGTTGCCACTGCCATCGCCCCTCTTGCCTTCCCGGCTTTAGCTCCGGGACCTTCGCGGGCTGGGAAGCATCAGGGCACGCACCTACGGAGCTCTGCAGGCCTTGGGTCCGCTGGCCTCTGGGCTGGCAGGGGCCTTGGCTGGGCAGAGAGAAAGTGGCGCTGCCTGGAGATGGGTGTGCAGATGGGTGTGCAGGGCGGTCTCCAAGCCTCGCCAGGAAAGTAAGCCAAGCGCCGGCCAGAGCACTTTCTTCCTTCTCCCGCCGTAGAGAAGAGAGAAAGAGAAAGAGAAAGAGAAAGAGAAAGAAAGAAAGAAAGAAAGAAAGAAAGAAAGAAAGAAAGAAAGAAAGAAAGAAAGAAAGAAAGAAAGAAAGAAAGAAAGAAAGAAGATTGGAAAAGGCATGGATGTTTCTCATGTGCATTCACACATTCAGGGACGCACACCTGCACACATGGAACCATTTTATAAGCCATAAACTCTATGTCAAGAATCCCCCGTCTTGGGAGTTGGTGAGTAATTTGGAATTTTAGGAGCATCTCATAGCTGCTGTCACAAGATATTTACCTTGGGGGAGGTTACTTTCTACTGCAGAAGAAAGAGAGAGAGACAAGAAAGAAAAGAAAGAAAAGAAAGAAAAGAAAGAAAGAAAGAAAGAAAGAAAGAAAGAAAGAAAGAAAGAAAGAAAGAAAGAAAGAAAAAGATGGTAGGAAGGAAGGAAGAAAGAAAGAAAGAAAAAGAGAAAGAAAGAAAGGAAGGAGGGAAGGAAGGAAGGAAGGAGGGAGGGAGGGAGAGAGAGAGAGAGAAAGAAAGAAAGAAAGAAAGAAAGAAAGAGAGAAAGAAAGAAAGAAAGAAAGAAAGAAAGAAAGAAAGAAAGAAAGAAAGAAAGAAAGAAAGAAAGAAAGAAAGAAAGAAAGACATGACCACAATTGAGCCCAAAATTTTGGTTGCTAAGCAAGAACGTTGTTAATTGAGTTTCACCACATTTTACAAGTTGGCCACACCCACCCGGTCACCTGACCACCAAGCCATGCCCACCTGAAGGGGGTGGGGGTGGGGGCACTGAGGAGGAGTTTGTAGCACCAAGGGGGCGGTGGACTGAAAAAGTTTGGGAACAACCATCCTCAAAGGTAAGTAGGACACCTCTCATAGATAAGAGAGATATTGTTGTTCTTCCAGCCAGCCATCAGATTCTCACTCAATTTTTCTAGCTATACACATGATAACATGATAACACTGTCCCTGACTTTGCAGAACAACACTAAATCTCTCCAAGAAGTTGACTTTCTCTTATTGCCTGCATATAAACCTGGGGATAAATGATCAGGAGGAAGAAAAGGCAGAGAAAAAGAAAATTAAATTAAGAATATGACACAACAGAGCCTCAGCCTACAAGCAGCAGACCTGGAACATTCCTCTGTTCTGAAGGGAGAATGAGAACAGTCACGCACTGAGACAAGACAGGTTCAAGAGAAATCCTTTTATTAAGGCAACATTAACAGCAACATGAACAGAGGGAAAAACCGGCAACTCTCTTTCACTCAGCTTCTATTTATATAACAGCTGTCAAACAGGCAACCAATAGCCTGTGTTTATCCTCCCGCCGGCTGAGCTGTCACGCCTCAGCCAATGGGAGACGTTTCCGGGTTGCTGGGCAGAAACAGCGTGTCTTGCGGACGCAACATCCTCTTTAATAATTATGTATTGAAATTCAAGCTCTTACCCAAGCAGGTAACAGGTAAGAGGTTTAGATAGATATATTAATTTTAATTCTCTTATTTTTGCCTTGTTTTCTCCATATTTCAATGAAGTCTTTTTATAAAGTTGCAATTGCAAGATGGGAAACTATATAATTTAATTAGATAAATAACTTAATCCAATGATTTGAGTTCATTGACTTATGAAGAAATTTCTCATTAAACCTTATGTTTTAATAATAATGTTAATACATATAAATATTACACTTTAATATTTTTAACTTTAGAATTGTCTATATTGTTATTTATAATTCCATAAGCCACCCAGAGTTACTTGCAAGTGAGACGGGGGGCATATAAATCTAAGAAATAAATGCGGTAAGTGCCCCATTTTTTGCCATAGTTATTAAGCAAATCACTGTAGTTGTTATGTGAGTCATGCAGTCAGTAAATGAATCAAGCTTCTAATTGACTTTGCTTGTCAGAAGCCATCTGGGAAGATTGCAGATGGTTATCACATAAGATGAGCCGAGGTGGCGCAGCGGTTAGAGGCAGGTACTGCAGGCCACATTAGCTGACACTGACCCGCAGGTCAGTGGTTCAAATCTCACCGGCTCAAGGTTTACTCAGCCTTCCATCCTTCCGAGGTAGGTAAAATGAGGACCCAGATTGTTGGGGGCAATATAAATATGCATTGCTTACTGGTGTAAACTGCTTAGAGAGTGCTTGCACTGTGAGGCGGTATATAAATCTCACAAATAAATAAATAAATAAATAAATAAATAAATAAATAAATAAATAAATAAATAAATAAATAAATAAATAAATAAATAAATAAATAAATAAATAAATAAATAAATAAACAAACAAACAAACAAACAAACAAACCCCAGGACCTGGAACCATCATAAATACGTGCTGGTTGCCAAGTGCCTGAATTTTGATCAGGTGACTGTGAGGATGCTGCAATGGTCATAAGCAGGAGAACTGATCATAAGTCATTTTGTTTAGTCCATTGTAAATTCAAATGATTGCTAAATGAATGGTTGTAAATTGAGGACTGCCTGTAAGTTGTCTTCCATTGGCCCTCCAACTGCATCTCATACAATGTTTATTTATTAGGGTTTTTTAAATCCTGCCTTTATTAATTTATAAGTAACTTAGGGTGGTGAACATACATACTTCTTCCTCCTCCTATCAATGCACTGTCTAATACAGGGGTGTAAAACTCAAGGCCCGTGGGCTGGATCTGGCTTGCGGGGTTCTTAGATCTGGCCCATGGGATCACCTTGGAAACAGCAGAAAAATCAGCCCCCGGCCCCCATTTTCACTGGTAGAGGGCTGCAGGAGGCCATTGTGGCCAAAAAGGGAGCCTGGGAGGCCGTGCGCAACCACTACCACCCGAGTGCCATATTCACAGGAAGAGGGCTAGCAAAACAAATTAAAAAGAAAACAAAAGGAGAAATGTTTGAGCATGCAAGAAGGGACAGGAAAGGAGAAAGGGAAAGGGGAAAGAAAAAGATGGGAAGAGAGCAACGAAGGAAAAATAAGGAAAGAGGGGAAGGAAGAAGAAAAGAGAATGAAGAGGGAAGGAAAAAGAAGAAAAGGAAGGAAAAAGAAGAAAAGGAAGGAAGGAAGGAAGGAAGGAAGGAAGGAAGGAAGGAAGGAAGGAAGGAAGGAAGGAAGGAAGGAAGGAAGGAAGGAAGGAAGGAAGGAAGATTATAATGAGAGTGAGGGAGGGTCTCAGGGAAGTTCTGCCTTAGCACTTGGCCACTTTAGCAATCATTTGAACTTGGCCACCAGGGGTGCCCCCAACATGAGTGATATCAAGCTGCCCACACCCACCCTGGCCACGCCCACCCCAGCCACACCCACCCTGGCCATGGCCCCCGAGGTCAAACACAACTTTGATGCGGCCCTCAATGAAATCAAGTTTGACACCCCTGGTCTAGTACATGGATAGAGCAGTCTTTAGCATACACTTGTGGAAAGTTATATAGTTAAAATTGCAACACACTTCATTCTGAATTCCAATAACTCATTTTACCTCTTGGTTATCAAACTTCTTTTGGAATAACTGCATTTCCCCAAAAGTGAAATTACATTTCCCAACATTTTTGAAAATGAGCAAAATGGGCTCTCGGTGTACAAAGTCTCCAAAGCCATGAGCATTAAATTACTGAAATAACTATGAAAGAAAAGACTACAAAGGAAAGAAGGTGATGTACCGGTAGTTAAATCCTTGTGAAATAGGCAGAGATCTCTGTCCACTTGCTGTAATTTTTGAGGGGTGTATATTGGGAATCTGGACTGAGGGTTCCCCCCCCTCATCTGCAATAGATTGTCATGAAATAAACAGACTTTCTCATAGAAAGTTACATGTAGTTGTTTACAATTACTTGTGAATTTGAGTTTTTAATACGTAGTATTAAACAATACTACAAACAAACAACAGAGTGGAAGAGCAAAACCTAAAAATAGGAAATCAAAACAGAACTGAATTGGGTGGGACAGTTACTCTGCCCCCCCAGGGTACAACTGTTAGGGTAGACATAGCAAATTAAGTGGACAAATAGAATTCCCCCAGTTAATTAGTACAAATTAGGTAATATTATATTTGAAATAAAAGGATAAAAGTGATGGGGTTTTTTAGAAAATGGGTTTATACATATACATATACATATACATATACATATACATATACATATACATATACATATACATATACATATACATATACATAAGAGATGCGGTGACTCAGTGGCTAAGGTGCTGAGCTTGTCGATCAGAAAGGTCGGCAGTTCGGCAGTTCGAATCCCTAGCACCGTGTAACGGAGTGAGCTCCTGTTACTTGCCCCAACTTCTGCCAATCTAGCAGTTCGAAAGCTTATAAAAATGCAAGTAGAAAAGTAGGGACCACCTTGGTGGGAAGGTAACAGCGTTCCTTGCGCCTTCGGCATTTAGTCATGCCGGCCACATGAGCACGGAGACATCTTCGGACAGTGCTGGCTCTTTGGCTTTGAAACGGAGATGAGCACTGCCCCCTAGAGTCAGGAATGACTAGCACATATGTGCGAAGGGAACCTTTACCTTTTATACATATGTACATATACATATACATATACATATACATATACATATACATATACATATACATATACATCATATACATACATAATATAATATAATGTAATGTAATGTAATGTAATATAATATAACGTAACGTAACGTAACGTAACGTAACGTAACGTAACGTAACGTAACATAACATAACATAACAACATAACAATAATATAATGTCACAATTAAATCTTTTTTTAAAATCACATCTCTTATGGTGGAATCACTGGCTAGAGGAGGAATAACAAGGCATTCCTGATGAAATAGCATCAGTCTGTGGCATGAAACAACTGAAGCCGGACAACTGAAGTCTTTATCTACCAATGAGAATTCAGTCAGTCTGACAAGATTCTTGTAAATAGGTGATCTGCAATAAAGAAACTGCTTTGGCCTGCTTGCTGATTGTTCCGGTTCTTGGTACCTGATGCCTACCTACATATCACTTTAGAGTAAAAGGGTATATAAGGAGGATACCGAATTGGAACACAGTATCCAACTGCAATGCCTTAACTTTTCCTGGAATCCTGGGGAAAGTTGCAGCTTCTTTAAAAGTGAAGTCTTCTCCTTCACTTCAAGTCTTGCGGAGTGCACATATATGTCTCTATAGTTTCCTGGGTCAATAGTTAGAGAAATGGTTTGCTGCTACCCTCTTCTGAGACGTTTTTTCAAGTTCATTGAACAGTTTTCCCATCATTGGTCTTCCGTCCAAATACCAATCAGATCTGACTCTGCTTAGCTTTTCAGATCAGCCAAGGTTGTTTTGGTTCTGCCACCTATGTAATCTTTATGAATCGTACCTGACGTATTCTTTGTTCTGAGACATGCATTATAACCAGAGAATGTGTTACATTTAACACTTAAATTAAACAGCTTAATATTCCAGTGAATGGAAATCTGCACTGAGAATAGGCAAGCCAATCATTCTTATGAAATTTATTTCTAGCTAGAAAGAAGTTTCATTCTTCTTTCATTGTGATCAATGAAATGTTTCCTATTGCAAAAGGGTGTTTTCTCCCATCCCCCCTAAAAACCCTCCACTAATCAGATAATTGTCACGAAACATATGCAAGAAAAGTTGGATATCATGCCTTGGTGATAGATTCATTCATTATTAGGGATTCTGAATCATCCTAGCTGGGATAACAAGCAATGTCAAATGTGATGCCAATGACACAACTGCCAAACATCCTGGCTATGATTCCCAGACAACCTGCAATTCTCTTGATTGTTTTATAGCCAGCTAGCTCTCATCTATGAAAGACTTAGAAGCGATAGAGGAAATCTGGCTTTGTCAACCCAAATGGCAAAATTCCCATGGACTTCAATTCAGTCCCAATTCGTTCCTAGGTTTTATGCGTCCCATTCATCCTGCCAAGTCAGAGATTATAGAGACATAAAATGTGTGAAACCCTTTGTGTTTTGTGCATTATGATCACCCTGGCAGCAAAGGCTTGCTGGATGGCTTATCAACTGGATGATTCGGTTGGGTCCCAACTTCAATCCCGTGAAGACTCCCTGGTGACACCTGACGAGACTTGCCAATATCCACTAATTGTCGAATTCATTAATGCCTTTTTTTTAAAATCCAGTCCCTGGTTACGCTGCATTCAGCTCTTTTCACTTAGTCACACTATTGATGTGCATGATGTGAATTCTTCTGGGAAACTCCTTTGTAACAATGTCCAAATAAGCATGTGTTCCAGAAGATGCTCCATTCATTTGAGGAGAACAAAGTGCTTATACCATTGTAGCCAGGTGAAGACTCATCACCTGGCTACAGGTCTTTCTTTGCAGCCTGAAAAGCAGGTAGAGTACACAAGAACGCCAGATGGAAGATTAGGTCACAAAATAGACAGTGATTCCAAATGCATGTTTGTTTCAGGATGATAATAAAGGGATCAAAACACTGATGAGAATAATCCACAATTTTTGTGGGAGGGGGGGAGGGGGAATTCTTTATTCTTCTTCCAGCATCTGTTTCTACTCTGCAGTTATACATCTCTGAGCCTGCCCTTAGAGTGGTGATCTGAAACTGAAAGTGTAGCTAGAGAAAAAGCAGCATTCTGTGCACCAATTCAACACTTCCTCTTTCCAATCCCTGTTGGTGGTTTTTTTTTAAAGGCCCCTTGGGGGTTGGAGATAATGTAATCGGCAGACTCCTTTGAAAGGTTCCTCAACAAAGGATAATTATAATAGGTTGAACCAACCAGGCTGAACTTGCGATGTTGCAAAGTGTCAGGCAATGGCCACATGCCAGACAATTGAGGGACTCAGAGACAATAAACACATTCGTAGGTAAGGAGATGTTAAACTTTATTATGAACTTCAGTAGATTTAAACAGAAATAAAACCGTGTAATTTTCCAAGCAAGCTGCTAGAAAAACTATTGCAGAGGTGGGCAATTAATTTTTCCAAGCGGTCACATGAGAAATTGGGACTGTTATGGAGGGCTGAATCAATAGAGCTGTGAAGGTGCACATCAGTAAATTGAAAAAAACAACAACCCAACAACAGTCGCCTTCAAAATAAAAACAATCCACACAGTCAGGAACTGCTGGAGGTCTATATGTGACCCCGAGGCCATAAACTGCCCAGGTCTGAGCTAGGGGGAACCACAATGGAATGACAGTAGAACCACCCCAAGACAGCCACTTGGTATACAGTACCTTGCACCAAGTCTGTATCAAAGGTCCAAACTCAACGGGCAATATTAGGGTTTTTTTTATCGTGCCCCAAACCATGTTCTCAGGGGTTGATTATTTGCACCTAGTACCAAAATCTCATGATCTTGTTTGCATGACCTGACCTTAGCTAGGTGGTACACCTGCTCATGATGCAAATTGAAAGCACATGGAACGTAGACCAGAGTCTGGTAAGCAAGTGCCAACTTAAGTAATGGGAGTCCTCCCTATTGTACTACAGCTGTGTTAAGATTTTCCCCTTTTGTCCATAAGGTGGTGAGGGGGTGGTGGAAAACAAGCAATTTATACATCAATATGACCCAGAATGCACTTCTAGAATTTTCTTAATATGAATGAAAGATTAAAAGGTGTCACTATATTCCTTAAAATATAATGGTATTCCACAATGTCACTACAACTGCTAATCAGTTTAGCTGCGGAGTTCTTAAAAATATTTAGGAATTCACCTTTTTGCCCAGATCTTGAAAAACAGAATGGAAGATATTTTGAATCTTCATGACCAGAAATACAAAATTCAGCAAAGCTTGTATCAATCCTGGATGTAAAACATATATACGAGGGTGAGTCAAAAAGTAATGCCATTTTCTTTAGGACAGGTATAATTACCAACACAGGAACATGTAGCATACATCAAAATGAAGCTGGTCCTCTGTGGATCACATCCCTACTTCTCAACATAGTCATAGTTTCTCTCAATAGCAATGTTCCACCTTCGAATGAGAGCATGTATCCCTGCCTCGTAAAATTTTGTTGACTGTTCTTTGAGCCACTTCTTCACTGCAGGTTTCACTTCCTTGTCACTGGAATAATGTTTGCCTCTCAAACCCTCTTTCATGGGGCCGAAGAGATGATAGTCTGAAGGCTCTAAATCTGGTGAGTATGGAGGATACTATAAAGTTGTCCACCCGAATGAGGCAAAAGTCAGCTGGAAAAATCATGGCGATTGTCTTTTGGGATGCTCAAGGTGTCATTCTGGTTTCTTTCTTGCCAAGGAGGAGAAACAATAAACTCTGAGGCCTACATTGAGACCCTGACGAGGCTCAGAGCAAGAATCCGATGAGTGAGACCCAACTTGCCAATCGACAAAGTCCTCCTTCTGCATGACAATGCTCGACCACACACAAGCATCAGGACAAGGGAGACAATCACCTCATTCGGGTGGACAACTTTACCGCAAATAAAATCTGTCAATACCTCATTTCTTCCCCATCTATTTGCCAGGAATTGAGAGGGCCGGATGCCATGATCTTAGTTTTCTTAATGTTGAGTTTCAAGCCAACTTTTGCACTCTCCTTCTTCACCCGCATCAAGAGGCTCCTTAGTTCCTCTTCACTTTCTGCCATTAGAGTGGTATCATCTGCATATTTCAGGCTGTTGATATTTCTTGCGGCAATCTTAATTCCAACTTTTGATTCATCTAGTCCCGCCTTTCTCATGATGTGCTCTGCATATAACTTAAATAGGCAGGGCGACAGTATACAGCCTTGCCGGACTCCTTTCCCAATTTTGAACCAATCAGTGGTTCCGTGTCCAGTTCTCACTGTTGCTTTTTGACCCGCATATAGGTTTCTCAAGAGACAAATAAGATGGTCTGGTACTCCCATCTCTTTAAGAACTTGCCACAATTTGTTGTGATCCACAGAATCAAAGGGTTTAGCATAGTCAATGAAGCAGAAGTAGATGTTTTTCTAGAACTCCCTAGCTTTCTCCATGATCCAGCGTATGTTGGCAATTTGCTCTGCCTCTTCTTCGAAATCCTGCTTGTACATCTGATAGTTCTCGATCCACATATTGCTGGAGCTTAAGCATAACTTTATTAGCATGTGAAATGAGTGCAATGGTGCGATAGTATGAACATTCTTTGGCATTGCCTTTCTTTGGAATTGGAATGTAAACTGACCTTTTCCAATCCTGTGGCCACTGTTGAGTTTTTCAAATTCCGAAGGAAGGATAGGGAATGAAGTAAAACGGTACCATGTTTGCAAGGGAGCAATTGATAGTTCTTTCTAGAAGTCTGAATTAACAGATGGCAAATAGGGGAGAGATCTTTATGCACCTTGTCTAGTGCAAAATAAAGTCAGGATATAAATCAGTTAAAAAAGCTAACAAATAAAGTGAAAAATTGCTTGAAATTAGGCCAAGGACTACAAATTCAGGATGTTGTTTCTGCAGGAGAAGAAAAGGTGTTTGTTCTCTCTCTCTCTCTCTCTCTCTCTCTGTGTGTGTGTGTGTGTGTAAAGGACAGGGAAACTCAGAGTACGGGAAATACACTACTACTAAAAACATATAGGAGGAAAAAATAAAAATATTTAAAATGTCTGTATGTTACAGATCCTATACAGATTGTCTTGCAGGAAGAGCTACCGTAGTGAAATACCCTCCTTCTAGCATTATTTTGATTACTGTTAAAAAGCATTAAATATAGAACTGCCTTTGAAAATGAGACTAAATTTTGCTTAGTACAAATAGGGCAATGTTTAATAGGGTAAAATTGGCCTTTTTTTCTTTTTTCTTTTTTCTTTTTTTCTTTTTTCTTTTTTCTTTTTTTTTCTTTTTTTTCTTTTTTTTCTTTTTGCCAATACTTTATGATCTATACTGGCTACTAGTTTTTTTTCCTTCAGACCCAGTACAAAAGGCTGATGTAAATGATTGAAGCTTTAACCCTGAAAAGATCAACTCTCATAGAATGATTAAAACTTTAAATCATTTTAGCAGGTTCTCTGGAGCCCTGATCAATGATAGAAAAGTGAGATTTCTAATGGTAAGTCTTCATTGTCATGTATCTTTATTTTTTTTTAAAAAAAAGTTTCAAGCTTTTATTCAATCAGGGTTTTTAGTCTTTTTAAAAAAAATTATTTGTAGAAATGTTAATATCATGACCATAAGTCCAATTTTCTTTTTCATTTAAAAAAATATATAAGTGCATAATATAAATTAGCAAGGCAATACATGCATACAGATAGATATACTCACACACACACACACACACACACACACACACACACACACACACACACACACACACACTGTTTGTTCTCTTTGACATTTATATTTCCTCCTTTACAATTATTTTTGGCATTTACCATTTTTCTTGATCAAAACACATAACAGATATATACCATGGGACTTAGATTGGTAGCACCTCTTTAGCAAAGGCTAAGTGCAAGGGTACAGGTAACATGTCACTTACAGAGATATTCTGAACGTCTATCAGAAGATCTTAAATAGGTTAGCAGCACAATCTTCACACATACAACATTCCTGAGTGATGTTACTTTGGGTTGAGTCACACTGCAGAGAATTGGTTGGCACAAGGTGTGATAATGGACATTGATCTATGTTGTATAGGAAGTTAGCACCCACCCCTCTCCTAGGAAATGAGATATCCTAGGAGATATTAAAAGGTAGGAAATATTCTGTGGAACACATCTGGAAACATGCTTTTAAACAAACAAAAGACTCCTCTTGGAAACCCCCACCCCAGCTCACATATTCCTCTCACCTGGACTGGAAGTCTTTTGCATGATAAAACCACAATAGGATTTGCCCAAGGCCCTTTCATTCAGCCAAAGCTGGATTAGACAAGCCAAGAGTTGCCCCAGCATGCCCCTGGGGGGGTCTGAGAGCCAATGGGATACATTTCTATACAGGAAAAGGAAATCTAAGAGGTGGGACCCAACTTACACTATAAAAACCAGGAACTCAGCATATCTCTTCCTCTTTTTTCTCTTCACCACACCTGGAACCATGTAAGCTACCTTTTCTGTACAGGGGCTCAAGCCATGTGCTCCTGTCCACCATTAAACCTTCCTTCCAAGCAACCTTCATGAATCCAGTGTCTTTTTCCCCACTTGGAACTGAACCTAAAAGGATTTCCTTATAACAATTGGCGAGCCAGATGGATTCCAAGCTAACCTCTTCAATGATCCTGGCCTAAATAATGTCGTGGTCAGATCATTTCCTTCTGAGGTTGGATTTCATGGCACCACTCCTCCACCGCAAGGAGGCGGGGCCGATTAAGTGGTTCCGCCCCAGGCGCCTAATGGAATCTGAAGGATTTCAGAGGGAACTTGGGGAAATACCTGACTCCCTGGTACACGATTCATCTGAGGCTCTAGTGGCTGCCTGGAATCGGGCGGCAACGGGGGCTTTAGATCGGATTGCGCCTTTGCGGCCTCTCCGTGGCAGCGGATCCCGGAGGGCTCCTTGGTTTACTGAGGAGCTCCGGGAGATGAAGCGCCTAAAGAGACGCCTAGAGCGACGATGGAGAGCCAGTAAAGCTGAGTCTGACCGGACACTTTTAAGAACTTGCATTAAGTCTTACTTAGTGGCGATAAGGGCGGCAAAATGCGCGTATTTTTCCGCTCTTATTGCGTCCGCCGACTCCCGCCCAGCCGCCCTGTTTAGGGTGACTCGCTCCCTCCTAGCCAAGGGGGGAGTTGAAGATCCCTTGCAGGGCAGAGCTGAGGAATTTTCTCAGTTTCTGGCGGACAAAGTCGTTCAGATTCGGACAGACCTGGACTCCATTTGGACAGGGCAAGCCGAGATGACAGGGGCGAGTCTTAGTCCTGTTATATGGGACGAGTTTGAGCCTGTCACTCCTGAGGATGTGGACAAGGCCATAGGAGCGATGAGCGCCTCCACCTGTTTATTGGACCCGTGCCCCTCCTGGCTGGTCTCTGCCAGCAGGGAGATGTCACGCGGCTGGCTCCAGGCGGTTGTGATCGCTTCTCTGAGAGAGGGATCCATCCCGCAGCCTTTAAAAGCTGCGGTGGTGAGGCCCCTCCTCAAGAAGCCTTCCCTGGACCCAGCGGATTTAAAAAACTTCCGTCCAGTCTCCAACTTACCCTTTTTGGGTAAAGTTGTTGAGAAGGTGGTGTCGCTCCAACTCCTGCGGCTATTGGAGGATACTGATTATCTGGATCCCTTTCAATCGGGTTTCAGGCGCGGCTACAGTACGGAGACTGCTTTGGTCGCGCTGATGGATGATCTCTGGCGAGCCCGGGATGGGGGTTATTCCTCCATCCTGGTGTTACTTGACCTCTCAGCGGCTTTCGATACCATTGACCATGGTATCCTTCTGCGTCGTCTTGGGGAGATGGGAGTGGGAGGCACTGTTTTACGGTGGTTCTCCTCCTACCTCTCTGACAGGACGCAGTCGGTGTTGACAGGAGGACAGAGGTCGGCCCCTAGGCCCCTGGTTTGCGGGGTGCCACAGGGCTCGGTCCTCTCGCCCATTCTGTTTAACATTTACATGAAACCGCTGGGTGAGATCATCCGACGACATGGGGTGAGGTATCAGCAGTATGCTGATGATACCCAGTTGTACATCTCCACCCCGTGTCAGTTCAGTGAAGCTGTTGATGTAATGTGCCGCTGCCTGGACGATGTGAGGGTCTGGATGGGAGTGAACAGACTCAGGCTCAACCCAGACAAGACTGAATGGCTCTGGATATTGCCTCCCAAGGACTATGTCGACTGTCCCTCCTTGGTTCTTGGGGGAGAAAAATTGACTCCCTCAGAACAGGTTCGCAATTTGGGTGTTCTCCTAGACCCACAGCTAAAATTGGATCAACATCTTTCAGCTGTGGCTAGGGGGACCTTTGCACAGATCCGTCTCGTGCACCAATTGCGACCCTACTGGGAGAGGGAGGCTTTGCTCACAGTCACTCATGCCCTTGTCACCTCACGGCTAGACTACTGTAACGGACTCTACATGGGGCTACGCTTGAAGAGCATCCGGAGACTGCAATTGGTACAGAATGCAGCTGCCCGAGCTGTAGTGGGTGTACCGCGATACACCCACGTAACACCTATTCTCCGCCAGCTGCATTGGTTGCCAATTAGTCTCCGGTTGCAATTCAAAGTGTTGGTTTTGACCTTTAAAGCCCTACATGGCTCAGGGCCAGGTTACCTACGGGACCGCATCCTACCACATACCTCCCTAAGACCGGTTAGGTCCCACAGAGAGGGCCTCCTCCGGGTCCCATCGGCCAAACAATGTCGGTTGGCGGGGCCGCGGGGGAGGGCCTTCTCTGTGGGAGCCTCGTCCCTCTGGAACCAACTTCCACCAGAGATCCGGATCATCCCCACCCTGCTGGCCTTCCGTAAAGCCTTAAAAACATGGCTCTTCCGGCAGATGGGGTGAATAGGATAATCAGATTCCCCCTGAATGTTGCGTTTATTATGTTTTTTCTTTAATTTATCTTAATTACATTTTTAACTTAAATTATGATTATGGTTTTTTAAAATGTACGTTTCTTATTCATGCTGTACGCCGCCCTGAGTCCCACGGGATTGGGCGGCCTATAAGAGCGTCTAAATAAAATAAATAAATAAATATTTGACCTGGGCCATTGGAAATTAGGTTTTAAAGGGGTTTTGAGTTTCAATTCAAGGGCTGCTTGGAAAGAAGGTGAGTACCTACCTCTAAATTTTACTTTAAACCATAGAAAACTGGGAAATGTGTGTTTGCATGTGTGTATGTGTGTGGGGGGGTAATTTTTGCTTTTTAATTTTACTTTATGGCATATGTAAACTTCAATTTCAATTGAATAGTGTGTTGTCTGGGTACTAATCATTTTAGGGAAAAAATAATCATGCTTTTTGTTTAACCAAGTTAATGTATCTTCCTAAATCCTTTGATATTTCCTTCCCCCCTTCTCCCCCCCTTCCCCCCCCAGCCCTGTTTTGTCTGCTAGCCATTGCAGGATACTCATTTTATGGTGGTTCTTTTCCACTTCTCCAAATCTGTTTTAATTTGTTGCACCAATTTATAATAGTTATCTATATTTTTGGTTTTCCTTACCTAGGGGTAGGATTTTACTTTTCTTTGCATTAGATAGGGCTCAAAGTCTAGTTGTTTTTTTTCTTTCTTTTTGAAGATGGGAACCACATTAGCTTTTTCCCAGTTTCTCAGGTAGTCCCCGTGTCCCAATATTTTTTTTAAGATGTGCAGTGGTTCTGAGATTTCATTTACCAGCTCCTTTAGGACTCTGGGACTTGGTGTTCTCTTACTGTTTTTGCTTATTTTAACTTTAGTTTACAGTCTGTTTTATTTTTTCATTTCCAGTTATATTTCTGGTTAGTTGGGTTGCATTTCTTTTTGCATGAAGACATGCAAAGAATGAGTTAAGCAACTCATGGCTTTCTCTGTGTTGCCTTCTCTTCTTAGTGGTCCAACTGTTTCCTTGATTTTTCTTCTTGTTTTTTTTATGTATTGGAAGAATCTTTTATATTATCTTTCACTTTTGTTGCAAGTTTTTGTTCATTCAAGGCTTTGTTTCCTGATTTTTCTTTACAGATTCTTGCTATCTGCTGATACTCCCTTAGTTATGTGTCCCTCTTTCCATTTTTGTATCTGTCCTTCATTCATTCAATTTGTCAGTGAGGTCTTTGTGCAGCCATGCTGGTTTCTTGGATTTCTGGGTTTTTTTTCCTGATTGCTTTTGTGCAATTGGCTTTTATAATCAAGTTTTTTCAGAGTTTACCAAGCAGCTTCTTGAGTTGCTTCTTTCCTTTAGGACTTTCATCCAAGGAATCTTTCTCAAGTTTCTCTTGAGTTTATTAAGGTCAGCTTTATTTTAAAATCTAAGACTTTAGTGTGTTCAATTGTGTTCAATCGTTTTTGTTATGTTAATGATGCAGTTTCAAATCCTTCTACAACTTCTTCTTTGTTTGTAAGTATTAAGTCAAGTATGGACTTAATTATCTCCTCTAGTTCTCTTCTCTACCTTTTGGACAACAAAATTGTCAGTAAGGTTGGTTATTAACATATTTTATTTCTCACTTGGTGCAAAATTAGTTTTCAAAGTTTCCATGCCTTTAATTTCTGTGTCTGCCATAATATTTATATTTAGCACTTCCAGTATCAAAATGAATAGCATCCTTTTCTTGTGCTTTTTTTATGTATTTAAAATCATTTTCATTTTGTTTTTAATCTGTCTCTTAGAAAAAGCTTAAGAGAGCTGAATGTATAAATTCATTTAGGAACCTTTTAGTTTGCTGCCATTATTGAAGTATATATTTTATAGTCAGCATTCAGTGAAGAGATGGGCCTATAGTTTTATCTGCATTAAATCTGAATTTTATTTTGGAATCAAAGTAATATTTGCTCCCATTCAGGAATGTGGTACCTTTACATCAATCAATACCTCAGTATGTAAAATCTTTGTAAAATTCTGCCACTGGCCCACCTGGTCCTGGTGTTTGGTTGTTCTTTTATCTCTTGATCTGCTTCTGATAATTCCATCATTGATATTCATTCATTTAATAGTTTTTGTCCTTTTCTGGTACTTTAGGCAATTCCATTTTTTTTCAACTATTCTTTAATTTTATTTTCTGAAACTCCTTGCTCATACAGCTTTTCATAATATTGAATTATTTTTGTTTATCCTCATTTGGTAGTATAGAGTTTCTTTCTCATCTACCAGCCTATGTGTCAATGTCTTCTCTTTCTCTGTTTTGATTTGTGTAAGTTCTGTTTAGCGTTTACAGAGCACAGGACCTTCTGTTAGGGAAGGAGGAAGAATGTCTGTGTGTGTGTGTGTGTGTGATTGAAGGGTGGGAAAGCAAATTTTGTTGTTGTTGTTGTTTTTATGTGCACATCCCAAAAGCAAACCCCAGAATTTTTCAGTTCTAAATGTGAAGCCCGTGAGTGTGGAGGTCCTAATACTAGCTGTACAGGGGCGGCTAGTCCTCGCAGATCCCCTTTTTGGATCTGATAAACCTAGAGAGATTCCCTACAGGAAGGGGGCCTTACTTCTACGAGGGAATCGGAAGTCCTTCCCAGAGTTTTTTTTAGTCTCTGAAACTGTTGAGCATGCCACTAGCTAAGCCAAAGTGAACCTTACATTTAAAGGATCATGGGAAGCTCTAGTTCGAGGGTGGTGGAAACCCTTGTGAGGGCTTGGAACCTGGGACGCCAGGAATATATCTGTATGACAGGAATGTGCAAAAGTAAAAGCAAGAAACTTGTGTAGAAAATGGGCTTTGCTGAGGGATGACACAGAGAAACAAAACAAAACAAAACAGCCAATTTGGCTAAATAAAGGTACTTAAGAAAACAGAAAAGGAAAAATGTTGAGGTGTTTGTTTGTTTCTTCTCTCTCTCTTTTCTTCTCTCTCTCTTATATGTAACCACGTGGTTTGTTTGTTAAGATTTGTGCCTTCCCTAATTTAACTGAGATTTATGGCAGGAAGGACTTGTGTGTGTGTCCTGTCATCCTCTTTGTCCCTGTTTTTGTGTCTGTGTACGTCTTTGTCTTGTCTTGTGCGCACTCGAGGTACTTGCAACTGTAAAATATCTCTGTTTCCTAGAGATATGAATTTCAAATTGTTAGAAAAAATTAAAAGCACTGAAAAGAAAGGAAAATGTCTTTGCCCAGTTAGGACTGGCCAACCTGGTCTGGGACAAGGAACAGAGTTCAATTTTCCTATTCCTCTCGGTGTTTTTAAGAAAAGCCAAAATTTAAGGGACAATGTTTTAAGTTAATTTACAGGAAAATTCCATTCTCACATTTACTGTATGAACATGCAAACAGTTTGAATATTGCTCTTCTGTGATGTTTAATGGATGCCAATTCTCTGCTAAGATGGAAATGTCTGTTCATTTTTTCCCCTGGTGATGTCTCCATTTTGTTATAATTGATTTAACTGCGATACTGATGCGTTGATTGTTTTCCTCAAACCCTGCCTGCAAGCTATCTATAATCCCCAAATCTCTAATCCTTTTACAATGCCTCTCGTGGTAGAATTACCAGCAAAAGGGGGAAGGGACCCTGTTCTTATGTCTTTCAGCCCTGCACACATGATCCTGAAGCCTATGGAAGCAGAGCAAATGGGCTCAGACACTGCCTCCAGTAAAGACATTCCATCCATTTGAGCCAGAATTGGGTTTGAATCTAGTCCTCTAGTCATCACAGCAACCAGAGTGGAGCAGATCTTTCCAAGCCTGACTGACCAGCCTTACCACCAAAACCTAAGGCCACCCAGCAGACACGAATGAAAGGACCCTGAGATGGACAAATAAAGACCAAACATCTATTTTCAATCCCCAAAAGACAGCTGAAAAGACTAGGGGGGAGGGGGGAACTTCATTGTAAAGTTTTCTTTCTTTGCTTCAGTCACAGAAATTCATTGTAAAATTTTCTTTCTTTGCTTCAGTCACAGAAATTCATTGTAAAGTTTTCTTTCTTTGCTTCAGTCACAGAAATTCATTGTAAAGTTTTCTTTGTTTTTTTCTTTCCTTGCTTCATTCACTGAAATTCATTGTAAAGTTTCTCTTTCTTGTCTCATCTATATTGTAATCAGTTTAATGTACTCATGTAAGAATTGTATTGGGAGTGGTTGCCACAGTGAGTTCTGTACACTTTAGATTTCTGTCTAGTGGGAGGTAAATTTGTAGCTGCATACACAAACACACAGAGACACGTCATTCAGAATTAGACTGAGGTTATCCTTTTTCCACCTACCTCCACCCAAAGCTGCTTTTAGCTTGCTGTTTTTTTTTGTTGTTGTTGTTGTTTTGACTCCTGCTTTGTGGCATTAAAGCCCAGGCAGTCATATCTCCCTGTTAATTCCATGGGGGAAGGGGGCAGGTCCCCTCAGGCAATTTCCCCACTTGAAGAGCTAGCAGAAAGGATCTTCGAAAACCCAAGGCCTGACTGCTGCCCAGTAAAGCAGGGTATTTTGCACTGGTGGTCTCAGGAGTAAGAGTCCCAGGGCTCATTCTAAAAAAAAAAAAAAAAAGGAAAAGCCTGGATTGCACACTGGCTAACTTCAATTTGGACTCACAAATCCTAGATGCACTAAAGTAAGAGCTAGGGCAGATTCAAGAACCATCCCTTGGAAATGGGCAGCCTGTGATTTCAAGGTAAACCATGGCTGTGGGAATATTGTGGGGCCTGTGCTTGCTTGAAACCTGTCTGGGAGCTCATCGAAAGTGTTATCAAACATCTGAACATAATTGGCATGGAAAATTGGATACTGTAAACTTTTGCCCTGGCCATTGACCATCATGGTTGAAAGCTCTCCTTTTGGGAGCCACTGAAGGAATCCTGCTGCTGCCTCTTTCAACTGCCTCTTTCAACGTCTTCCCTTCTGCATCAGAGAAAATTGAAAGCACCCATAAAATCTCCCTGACCTGATCAATTTGAAGCTTGTGTCAAAACATGTGTTGCACTCACATGTTTTGGAAAAAAAATGAGGGATTGTAGGAAGTTAGCACCCACCCCTCTCCTAGGAAATGAGATATCCTAGGAGATATTAAAAGGTAGGAAATATTCTGTGGAACACATCTGGAAACATGCTTTTAAACAAACAAAAGACTCCTCTTGGAAACCCCCACCCCAGCTCACATATTCCTCTCACCTGGACTGGAAGTCTTTTGCATGATAAAACCACAATAGGATTTGCCCAAGGCCCTTTCATTCAGCCAAAGCTGGATTAGACAAGCCAAGAGTTGCCCCAGCATGCCCCTGGGGGGTCTGAGAGCCAATGGGATACATTTCTATACAGGAAAAGGAAATCTAAGAGGTGGGACCCAACTTACACTATAAAAACCAGGAACTCAGCATATCTCTTCCTCTTTTTTCTCTTCACCACACCTGGAACCATGTAAGCTACCTTTTCTGTACAGGGGCTCAAGCCATGTGCTCCTGTCCACCATTAAACCTTCCTTCCAAGCAACCTTCATGAATCCAGTGTCTTTTTCCCCACTTGGAACTGAACCTAAAAGGATTTCCTTATAACAGTTGCTTTAAAAGGGGATCAGGCAGGGGTGAAATCCAGCAGGTTCTGACAGGTTCTGGAGAACCGGTAGCGGAAATTTTGAGTAGTTCGGAGAACTGGCAAATACTACCTCTGGCTGGTCCCAGAGTGGGGTGGAAATGGAGATTTTGCAATATCCTTACTCCAGGAGTGGGGAGGGAATGGGAATCTTGCAGTATCCTTCCCCTGGAGTGGGGTGGAAATGGAGATTTTGCAGTATCCTTCCCCTGCCACGCCCAACAAGCCCAACAAGCCACGCCCACAGAACCGGTAGGAAAAATATTTGGATTTCACCACTGGGATCAGGCAATTTCCTGAAGTAACAAGGGGCACTAGTTTTAATGGTTATATCCTATGTTGACTATAAGAGGTTGATTCTCTTTGATTATAGTTGCTTAAAAGCAGGAATGTCCTATTTCTGAGCTTCTGAACTATTAACATCTGAACTATTAACATACTTTAGTAACAGCATGTTGGACTAAACAGATGTTTGGTCTGACCTAACACATTTCTTCTTAGGAAGAAATTCTTAACTTCAGTTCTTGAATTTCTGTGCTTGAGTATAAAGCTGATTGTTGTAAATATGAGTTTACATTAGATCAGAAGAAGAATTATATTAAATATATTGTTTTAAAGGTATTTATAGTGATTATCATCTGAAGGAACCCTTTCACATTAGCTCTACATACCCACATTCTAAGGGTATTTTTCTAACCCTTAGAAATTAATATTGGATTAAGTCTCTTCGTTCCAAACTGGGTTTAGTTTGGCTCAGATTTTTCCTTATGACATCAACAGGCCATGCTACCCAGTTTTTATGCATACATAATTAAAAGTAGTATAGGAGAAATAATATGAAAGACATATGGCTACACAAAGTTATAACCACTCAGGATTGCTGCAGGCCATGCTGATTCCCTGTATTAATGTGCTTTTCTGGACCTCCTGACAACTCAAGTACACATAATAAGTTACACAGATTTACATGTACTGTGAAATTCAACTCATCAGCATAACACTGGAGTCATTAGACTTCAAATAAATGAAAGTCAAGGATGCTCTAAAGGTGAAGTTCCAACTTAGTGACAAAAATACAACTACAGCACTATTCTCTCTCTTTTAGCTGGGCCTGTGAGATTTTATTGGGTCTTGCACTGACAGTTTACTGTGCCTCAAATGCTAGTCTGTACAGAATATTCCCAGCTGGTGGGAAATTATTGCCCAATCTGGTATGTACAGAATGTCATGCAAAACCTGACAGATGTAAAAAAGTCATAACATTATTTTAGATGGTATTATCAAATGTACGCTGGAAAAATATGATCCAGTGAGTATCCCTGGACACAATTATTATTAGCCTATGCCATTGTTACAATAGCCAGGAGACACAATGCTATTGCAGAGTAGTATTTTGGATTGCTGAGGGACCAGCCCTGCTGTGGGACACTCTTGTGCATTTCCCAAAGTGTACCACAGGAGAGCAAACTAGAGAAAAAGATGACTAGTTTTTCCTGCAACATCACCCAAGGCCCCCTCCCTTCTGGAGCTGTCTTGAAAACGGGCACTGTAACTGGGAAGGTTCAGAGCTGTAAGGAATCTGACTGCCTTCACAGAGCACCAGTTCGTCTCCCCACCGAAATGGTACCTATTTTATCCACTCTCATAGAACATGCTTTTGAACTGCTAAGTGGACAGAGACTGAGGCAAGTGACAGGAGCCCACCCTGCCATGCAGTTTCTGGGCTAAAATCACCGGAGCTGAAACCATCTCCAGCATCATTAAGCCACCGAGCCATCGTGCCTCCTGTGGACACAATGAACTCTGAATTTACAAACTTCCCTATCAACTTGATGCTGTCATTGGGAATCAAGGAATTCACACAATTACATCAGATATTCATTGTAGGTATAAGCAAACCTTAAGTGTAAGAGAACCAGCTTTTACAAAGATCCCATCTCCATATCTCAGCTTCATCCCTCATGCTTCTGAGGTGGGAGATAGGGATTCCTGCAACCAATTCCTTTCTGTTTCCTAGTTTGATCCTGAATAGCCACTTCCAACCAAGAGATATCAGAAGAGAAATGCTTATCCCTTCTTTGAGTACAGTTAGAGGCAGTAAGTTTTGTTCCTTTGCTTAGCAGTTGCTAGAGCTTCAGATGGAGTCAAGCTCTTGTATTTTTCAGTAGCCATGTATAATCCATAATCTGCATACCTTTCTCTAGTTCCATGTGCTGACTAACTTTTTCCCAAGTTGTCTTGATCTTAATTTCTAAACTCATTTTCCAGCGGGATATGTACTAGTGTTGATGGTACAGCCAAACATCTCCAGAATTACAGCAGCTGTAGCTGTAGCATATACCAGTTTATTGATTTGAATTGTGGTGGAAGTAGGGATTGTTGTGAGGGCTCTGTTGGCATCTTCTAGCACACCATCTGATGATACCGAGCCTTGGTAATCAATCCTAAGGGTTGATTTGTAGGTAATTTATCCATATGCCTCTTACATTTCAGAATTATAATACACCAGGCAGAAGTATATTTTGCGAAACAAATAAAAAGTTTTCATGGTAGATATATCAGCTGCTGTGCTCTGTAATGGAGGGGGTGGCAGTGATGTTCAAGCTTCACGTGTGTGGCTGCCTATATAGTTGTTCTTCCCAGTCTTCTCAAATCTGTGCTTGAAGTTACACAGCAGGACATATACCACACATCGTGCTATCCTCTGAGAACTACTAGCCATGATGGTTGAAGCTAGTAGATTTCTTTTCATTACATAAACATGGGGCATGTCAGGACATTCACTGCTGAAAATCATGAAGCCTGAAGAAGGTTTCAGTGCAATCCTCAAATATTTTATTAGCTGACAGATCTGTTATTTCTCTAGTCACCCATGCAGGGAAGTCTTATTTATTTCTATGGTACATGGCAAAATGCATGCAGCTCTTTCTTTAGCTTGGAACCTATTAACTGATTTAACACTATTGCATCTAGTGGCAACTGTTAAACATATGGGGACTTGTGGCTTCTCATGCTATCATCTGAAAGTAGATTGCTTCTCCCGAAGTAAGTTTTATATAGATTGTAATTATAAGAAACTCAGTGATATAGTTAGACCCTGCTAATAACCAGTCTGCTTTAATTGTCATACATGATAAGGTCTTGGCTCCTGGCTTGAAAACTATTCAGCTAGAGAACTATTCAGCTTGAGCTAATTGTGGATTACATTGCAAATTGATGTATGCTTGGGTTGTCCCTCTTCATTTCTCCACATTTCTTTAATCAAAACTCATTCATGGGTGGGAGAAACACAAGATCATGCAGAATCAAAAACTTTATGTTCTTCAGCATGTCTTCCCTTCTTCTTCTTCTTCTTCTTCTTCTTCTTCTTCTTCTTCTTCTTCTTCTTCTTCTTCTTCTTCTTCTTCTTCTTCCTCCTCCTCCTCCTCCTCCTCCTCCTCCTTCTCCTCCTCCTCCTCCTCTTCATCTTCCTTCTCCAAGTTCAGATTCTGAATGAAAACACTGAACCTTATTATAGAAAATAAATTTTCCCTCCTCTTCGATTTATTTAGAAATAACTATTTCTGCCCTAGTTGTAATATAAATATTTTATAAGCATGTCTTGCGGAACAATCCTTATTTAAATAATTCTGAAGCTCAAAATCCCCAGGTTTTTCAAGGTTGAAAGACAGTAGAATAAAAAAATCTGGAATCTAAAGCTTTGATTTGCACTATAACAACCCTGCTGACTTCAGAAAGTTGATTCTGATTTACTCAGCCTTCAAATGAGATTTGAAATTTAACATTATTATATATACAACAGAAGACAAATGAGTTTTCTCACAAGAAACATGACATTTTGAAAAAAGGGACTATTTCAAAATCGTAAACAGATAATAACTCACTCAGTTTTTCTTCTATTTTTTAACTATTCCCCTTATTGTGCCTTTAATTTTGATTGCATATATGTATACTTAGCTTATAAGGGTACATAATGTATAATATA
Source organism: Diadophis punctatus similis (assembly GCA_023053685.1). Classification (NCBI taxonomy): domain Eukaryota; kingdom Metazoa; phylum Chordata; class Lepidosauria; order Squamata; family Dipsadidae; genus Diadophis; species Diadophis punctatus. The sequence goes on along the minus strand of JALIGW010000148.1, from coordinate 184,160 downwards.
TTTAGCTTATTGCAGGATAGATATGAATGATGGTCACTAAGAGTTGCACCTTATGAAGGTGTATAATGAAGAAAGACAACAGAAATACAGTGGTGCCCCTTCGTTGATGTAATACCATCTGCCAGCAAAATGGACTGTTTTCTCCACCCTCCCAATCCACCCCTGGTACAATCCTGAAATTATCTACAAACGTTTGAGAGATCTTCAGTAATGGGACACACAAGAAAGTTCAAACCAGAGAGGGCTGAGAGGATGCACGCAAATAAGCAGAAACTTACTTGTGGACCATAGAATGTAGGAGACCTCTAATAAGTTACCATACATAGCTGATAGAATAATTCTGACCTGATAGGCAGAGGTTGTTGGTGTGTGTGTGTGTATAGATAGAGATAGAGGTAGAGGTAGAGATAGAGATAGAGATAGAGATAGAGACAGAGACAGAGACAGAGGACAGAGACAGAGACAGAGACAGAGATAGAGATAGAGATAGAGATAGAGATAGAGATAGAGATAGAGATAGAGATAGAGATAGAGATAGAGATAGAGATAGAGATTATAGAGATAGAGATAGACTCTATCTATACACTGCAAAAAACATATGGACTACACAACTCGATCAGGGTAAAGCAATAGACGCAATTTACATAGACCTTTGTAAAGCCTTTGATTCAGTGGTACATGACAAACTACTTCTGAAACTAAAATCTTATGGCATCTCTGGACCCCTACATGATTGGATAACTGCGTTTCTTTCAAACAGACAACAAGTGGTTAAAATAGAGAGTTCTCTATCAAATCCTGCACCTGTCAATAATGGTGTCCCTCAAGGCAGCGTTCTAGGACCAACACTCTTCATACTTTACATAAATGACCTTTGTGATCACATTATAAGCAACTGCATTCTCTTCGCCCACAATGTCAAACTATTTAACACCACAGACAATGCTACTACCCTTCAAAAAGACCTTGACTTTGTATCGGAATGGTCAAACAAGTGGCAACTTCAAATCTCAACCAACAAATGCTCTGTCTTACACATTGGCAAAAAGAATCAGAACACAAAATACAAGCTTGGAGGACATGACCTTGTAGACCACCCTCGTTCTGTCAAGGATCTGGGAGTACTTATATCTAATGACCTAGGTGCCAAAGCCCACTGTAACAACATTGCCAAAAAGGCACTAAGAGTAGTCAAGCATAGGTTGTTGAGTCCTCCACTGTAGGACAATTAGAGATGCTATGGAAGAACAGTCAAAGTCTAGACAGGTCCTCAAGATCAGGATCAGGAGATTTTATTGCTCAGATGTTGCTTTTATGCAAAGCCATGACTCCAGGTGCATTCTCATTAAGAATGGAGTATCAAGGACAACTCTGTTTCCCTCCCATGCAGCACCTGAAGGTTTCTTAAGTTAGCTTCAGAATTCCAGTCTGGAATGCAGTGACAATCCTAGTAGACAGTCTGGACTGTTAAGATCTGCCTGGTCATTCCTCTGCAGCTTTCCATTCATGCAGAGAAAGCAAGACATGCTAACTAGCTTCTCTGTAGATCAGTCAACCAGTGTCTGCATTTTCCTTTTACACATTGTTTCCAGCTCACTACTCCCCTGCCTTTCCTTTGTTTTCCCAGATGTCTGCATTTGTGGATGCTTTTACTTCCCTCCCCATGACACTAATGCAGACATTTTCCTTCTTCCTTCTTTATCATTGCTTTGACGTTACAGCAATCAAAGCAATAGGTAGTGGTTTGTTCTTTTGCTCCTACTGAGAGTTGAGCTTCATGGAAACAAAATAGCAACATTCTAACATTGCAGTTTAAAGATTTTTTTTTTTTTGCTTTAAAAGAAAGGGAAACTTTGCATTAATATGGGCAAGGAATGGAGAACCAAGGGAAGATGCTTTGGCAGAAATGCAAAAGATTTTCAAGTATAAATTATAAAGGTTGAATGGAACATGAGGTTCTAAGGTTGAAGATATTTCATTCGCTTTAACAGGCCATTGTTGGATCAACCTCAAGTTTATTAAAAAAAATGCCCAGCAAAAAATATGGCAGGACCTCAGCCCAACATGAAATGGCTGCATGGAATAGTAACCAGCTGCAGTCAATCAGAACTGAGCTTGATACGAGAATGGAACACAGCTCTGGAGGGTTTAAGGTGGCTTAGGTTGGAAAACAGCAATTCTGAACTGAAACTGGAAATAAAGTTTTTGGGTGCATTTGCAATGAGCTGGAATAGAAGAAGAATTGCTTCATATATGATGTAAGACTGCAGGAAATAGGCTAAAATTCACAGTGCAGGTAGTCCTCATTTAGTGTCTACAATTGAGACTTGGTCATTGAATGAAGCGGTCCTAAAGTCACTCATAACTTGCTAAACAAAACCACATCTGTGGTTATGATCTTACTTCAGTTTCCTTTGCTTTAGTGACCTGTGCAGGTCATAAATGTAAGGACTGGTTTCTAAAATTACTTTTCACCACCATCATAACTGTGAACAGTCACTTAATGAGGCAGTCGCTATATATGGACTACCTGTATATAGCCTTCCAATAATGCATTATATCACTACACCTCTTGTATTTCTCACTACTAAAAGAAGAGAAAAAGGAGGAGGCAGCGGCCTCACTAAAAGGTCTAAAGACTAAGTAGAAAAGAGGGGAAAGTTCATATTCTCTCACTCTTATACCTGTTAACAGGGGTGGGTTCTAACTTACCTCGCTGCTGGTTTGCTTCTTCCCACACCGCATGGGCGTGCCTTGTGGGCGTGCACGTGCTTTGCACGCGTGTGCATGTGCAGTGCCAAAAAATCTGAAAAAGAAGAAGCCAAAAACAAGATGGCGACCGCATGCACAGTGCCAGAAACTCGGCTTCTGCGCATGTTCAGAAAAAAAAATTCAAAAAAAATTCAAAAAAAAGATGGCGGCGCCCACGGACCAGCATCTACCGAACCGGTTCCGTGACATCATCATGACATCACCAGCGGGTCACTACCGGTTCAGGTGAACCAGTCCGAACCGGGAGGAACCCACCTCTGCCTGTTAAACACGAGGCAGTCACCATATGATGCAAATAGAACAGGTATGTGGATCAACAGGTATGGATGCCTCCAATATAGCTGCTTTTGCTCATTAAGACATCCATGTCACATGTAACCAGAGGTAGTTCTTTGTTCTATGTCCTTGATGGGGGTCCTAAGGTCACCCAAAACGATTACAGGAGCAATCGGGGAAAAAAGTGAAATGAACTTTTTAAAAAACTGTATCAGGAAATGAACAGAAAATTGAACATGCTTTTGGAATATTTTTACTTTTTTGTTATTTTTCCTATAGCAAGAAAGTGATTTTATTATTCTATGATTCTGTGATTTTGATGCATGGAATCTTTATTTACAGTCAAGGGACATATTTCTCTTTTTAAAAAAAATATTAAGAATTTAACACAGAAAACTAACAAGAACTAATACAAAATTTAAAAAGAAAAAGAAGACAAAAGAGATGAATGTAGATAATATATTTTCTCTAATTAATTTAGCCATCACTGCAAGTTCCATTATATTCATCAACTATTCCTCCATTAAGGTTAAGGTCAAGTTTTTCCACTTTTGCACATATAATAATCTCACTGCACTTGTCATATATAAAAACAAAGTTCCATGACTTTTTCCCCCTCTGTCCATTAATCCCAAAAGAAAAGAAAAAAAATTTCTGGTTTCAATTGTATGTTAATCTTGAAAATTTTCTGCATTATGTACAGTATATGTATCCAAAATTTTCTGGCTTTTTTTAACACATCCATTCAAGATGATAAAATGTCTCTTTGTGTTGTTTAAAATCCCAACATAAATTTAAAGTACTTTTATACATTCTAAACTATTTTTCTGGTGACATATATCAACAATACATCACTTTACAGACATTCTCTTAAGGATTGTAATAGAATATAAATTCACTCATTTCAACCACTTACGTTACCATTGTTCTATTTGTATATTGAAACCATTTCTGCCCACTTTATCATCATTCTTTGACTTGTGCTTCTGTTTCATATTTCAATAAAAGTTTAGCAATTATACTTTTCCAATGCAGATCTACAATGTTGAAAACCGTACGTTCTTTTATCTATTTAAAATTTTGTAACAATTGTCCACAGGCAAACCATTGAAAATATATCCATCTACTATTAAACCTTCTCTTGATTTTATTTTACATTCCCCTTGAAAAAAATTGTAATATCTTATGGTAGATTAACTGTTTATGTGTATTTATCATTTCTCGTCTATACATTGTTTCTTGTGCTGAGAGTCACTGAGGCATATTCAGCACAACTTGGATTTGTATTTATTCCTCTTCCTTTGGAGATGTCTAATCCACCATTCCCCTTCATGGATTACTGCCTTGTCATGGCGAAGGGGCTTGCATAGCTCAATGAAGCTATGAGCTAAGCCGTGCAGGGCCACCCAAGACGGACAGGTCATAGCAACCCTTTTAGTTTGGTACTTTTAATTATGAAGACATCAGCTGGTTTCATTTGTATATCCAGTATAACATCTTCTTCAATATAATTCTTGTAGCCTATCACTTAAATTTGACACATTAATTTGATTAGACATAGTGAAGGATATTTTTGAACAATGCACCCAGCAGTTAATTTTAGGAGTGTCTGCCTCTATGGATAGATTATGTTGAAAACATGTTATGGAAGAGGAATAAGTTTTATTGGACAACAAGATTGAGACTGATCTGAAAGTGGAGTTTAACAAATTTATTTTGGGGGGGGGGGTTCTTTTCTTTTTTAAAAAACTTTTTTTATTAAATACACAAAACAACACCGACATTAAACATTCAAAAAACAGAACATATAACAAACATATGGGGCAGTTGTAGTCCCCTATCCATCATAAGCTAATATCGGATATATTCTTTTTACATATAATTTCCTTAAGTATTCAAATTGCTCTCAAACATATTTTCCTATTATACCATATACAAATTTATTTTTTAACGGCATGTACTTAATATTTTTTCACCATGAAGTAGGAAATGGAAATTAGCACTTGAGATTTATTGTATTAGAAAAAGTTATTCTTGTTAGGTATTTATTTTCATGGGCTTCGCAGAATGGAGAGCAATCAGAATTCTTCCATCTAAATCAGTATTAATTGACCACCCTTTATTGTATGGATAAATTCCTAATTTCTTAGTTTCTGATCTTTTCAGAACTTATGTCAAGGTCATGACAGCTGTTACTAGATGCAGACCTCAAGACATAACATTTTCTTCTTGTAAAATCTACTTTTTTAGGGCTGCACTTTCTTTTCAGCAAAGCTCTATCACAAAGATGGAATTTAGTGATTGGACTTCATTTCCTAACAGAGCTGAATAAATGAGTGTGAACCTCACACAGGAAGAAAATGAAATAAAAGACCTTATGGGTGAAAGGTTTCAATCTCTTTTTACTGGCATGGGGAAAAAAATTGATTTGATTTTCCCTGCCTGGACGGGACTCTTAAGTTTTGCTCCATATATCATAAGCTTAAGAAAAAAAATAGGATGCAGGCAATGAATTGATGTCATTGTTAGAAGAAATTTAGCAGAAAACCTGTCCAACTCTGATGTCCACTGTTAGAAAAAGGTATGAAGGTACAGCAGAATTTTTTTTCACAGTTTCCAAAATTTGTAAGAAATCTGGCAAGCCATGAAGTCTCCCCTTCCTTTCTGTCTTCATCTGGAAAGCTTGAATCAAAACAGCCACATTTTAATCACCACTCCTAGTTACAGAGCTCTGTGTATCAAGAATCCTGATAAGTCAAAATTCCTAATTGTATGAATTTTGTAAGGAGACTGTCAAGGATATTCGACTCTTACATGCCACTGTTCTGAGTAGAAAGTTCAGAGAATTCTTTTATTATAAGGCAGTGGTTCCCAACCTGTGGTACGTGTACCACTAGTGGTACGCGAGGGCCTTCCAGGTGGTATGTGAACACTTTCGGGGTCATGAACGATTTTTAGTTAGTTATTTTTTACTTCACAAAAATGTTTACTGCCTAACACAAGATAATCTGGCAACGATTTGCAACTGTTGCCACACGCCACCCACCTGGTCCCAGCGGCCCGAGAATCCAGTTGCTGGATGCACGGGGCCAAAAAAGGAACGGTGACTGTTCTGAACTCTATGGAAATAAAGTGATATCTGATCGAATTTAGTTTCTCTGGAACCAGGTGGTACGCGGCGACTGTACGGGACCTCCAAGTGGTACTCGATCACAAAAAGGTTGGGAACTGTTATAAGGCATCTGGTTATGAATCAGTCTAATAATTTTTCTGTAGAGATGGAGAAGTTAAAGACTGTGTACATCTTTGACTGGGGAAGATCCAGATTGGTCTGACCTTGAAAAATATCCCAGAATTCTCCTATCTGCTCATACTGCAAAGCACACTATAATGTGAGACAAAAGGTTAAACAAACTCTTGATAAATACTAAATTTATCTGGAATGAGATGAAATGGAGAAGGAACTGCAAGACTCCTTTCTGCACAAAAAGTGCTCATTGCTGGAAAACAACAGGTTGTAAATCTTATTCTAATTGTTGTTATCTTTGTTTCTCCTATTTTTCAGCCACAATTGCCTTACTTGATTTATGTCTTTGGCTCCTGACTTCGTTTTCTCTGTTCTTGAGATTTCCTGATTTTTACTCCTGCAATTACAACAGGATTGGTTAAGATGTGGAGCTCCAGATTTTCAGTTTTCGTTTACGAATATGCTGGCTTGGGATCCAAGGAACAATAGTAATATTTGGAGGGTTATCAAATATCGGGATTTCAGGTGACTGTGTCTTAGTTCCCTTTCATGATTTTGCGAGTTGTGGCAGAGATGTTCAAAGAAGACATACTTAATGCTCAGCTATTTCCAGTTTCTAGAAATCTTAACTGACCACAGCCAATCATGACTATGCCTAAAATGTATAATTTAGTATCTCATCTCTTAGCCACGAGCCATTTCTAAGATTGTTTGTGAAAAGTGGGGAAAGGAAAAATGAAACACCTTTGGTCAATCTTGATTCTTGGAGAAGATTTATGCTCAGCTTGGAAGTAATATTGAGATTCTATACGAGATGGACAAATGGAATGAATGAATGAATGAATGAATGAATACAATGCCCACCTCCTGTATAGAAAGAGGCTGTCACCGGCAAAAAAGCAATTAAATCTCATGTGCATCGAGCTACTTCTACCCCAAGGCCCTTGAATAATATTCTAACACAGATGTTACTAGTGTTCTAGAAAATAAGAAATTTGGATCTATCACTACTAGTTGATATACTTACCATTTGAAACAGATGAGATGTGGTGGATCATATCAAAGCTAAAATTTGCAGTCACTGATATATTTGGCTTGAACCTAATATTTTCTGTTTTGTGTCCCTGTTGAAATTATTACAAGAGGAAAATTGTTCTTTTGTTTTTTGAAGAAGTTACCTTTCCCTTCACTGCCACTGCCATGTTTAAATGTCTATTTATTTATTTATTTATTTTATTTTATTTAGTGCTCTTATATGCCGCCCTACTTCCTGGGGACTCAGGGCGGCGTACAACATTTGAAGAACAGCTAAACAATATAATTTAATAATAATTAAAATACATTTTAAAAAAACATCCAAAAACATACATACGTGGGGGAGACCCAGATGCAATCGTCTCAAAGACATCTATAGAGATTCTCAGTCACTCAGCTCATGGTTGTCCCAAAGGTACTTATTCAGAAGGCAACTGGACTTGGTTTTTCCTTGAAGATGTTTCACTTCTCATCCAAGAAGCTTCTTCAGTTCTGACTGAACTGAGAAGCTTCTTGGATGAGAACTGAAGAAGTGAAGAAGATTCTTGGATGAGAAGTGAAATGTCTTCAAGGAAAAACAAAATCCAGTTGCCTGTTGAATAAGCACCTTTGGGACACCACCATGTTTGCATATTATATCAGAAGAAGACATTTCCCTATATAATAGATGTTGTATATTTTATCAATAGAAGAAATAGGTTAATTAAATCACAGGATTTATGCACAGATGAAGCTTCTGCAAATGCAATAGATTCCTTATTATTTATATGGAAGCAGTTTGAGTGTGGAAGCAGCGCGAAGTGAGAATACCTATTGCTTAGCTATATATGAAATGAATCATGGAATTTGTTCTGAATACTCTTTGTGCTGTGCAAAATGTCTACTATTTAATTTATTGCTACCCAGCTTGTAATTTAATATATGATCACTTGATTCTCCCCTAATATTTAACTGTGTGAAAATAACATTTTGGGAATTAATTCATGTTTGCCATTACTAAAATATATATCAAACATTATAAAATAGTAGACACCATAATTGGTACATATTCACCTGTCTCACAGCATAATTCCATATAAGCCCTATATTTAAACAAACCTGTGTGAATTTTAATAAGATCAATACATTGCGAATTGAAGGATTCTTTTTCTTTTTCTTATTACACCTAATTCTATTTAACTAAAATCACCTGAATAGAAAAATCTCATGTTCTCAAAACTGAAGAACTGCATTAACATTGATTGTCTTGTTGATAGATCTGTCTCTTGGTTCAAATTTTAATTCTGTTTGTGCTTGTGGGGTATTTTCTTTTCATATTATACCACAATTAACTATCTGATGAACTGTGTTGCTTCCATTTAAACTTGGCAACAATGTTAAACTAAGCATTTTTTATACATTTCAGTGACATCCACAGGTATTTTAATAATTAAATCTCTACTACTGATGTCAACGAGACTTTTCTTTGGATATATCATGCCATAAGTAGAGAGGGGATATATTTTTCATTCTACCAATCTCGTAGAATAACAGAGTTGGAAGGGACTTGGATGTCATCTAGTCCAAACCCCTACACAAGCAGGAGACTCTATACCCGTGATGACAAACCTATGGCACGGGTGCCAGAAGTGGAACACAGAGCCATTTCTCCCGGTACGTGAGCCATTGCCCAGCTCAGCTCCACTGTGCATGCCCGCACACCTCCCGCCAGCCAGCTGATTTTTGGCCCGTTTCCGGACTTCTGGGAGGCCTGTTTTTCGCCCACCCCAGGTTCCGGAGGCTTTCCTCGAGCCTCTGGGAGGGAGGCCCTCCGGAGGGGGCGGGGGAGTGCAGGGGGTCACACGTGCATGCCTGGGAGGCAGGGGGAGTGCAGGGGATGCACGTGCATGCACAGGGGGTGGGGCACGTGGGGGGGGGTGTTGCACGAGCATTGCATTATGTGTGCCGGCACGCACGCATGTGCGCTGTCATGCACACACACACACTTTCGGCACGTGAAGAGAAAAAGGTTAGCCATCACTGCTCTATACCATTCCATGTAAGTGGTTATCCAGTCTCTTCTTGAAAGCCTCCAGTGATGGGGCACCCACAACTTCTGAAGGCAAGTCATTTCACTGGTTAATTGTTCCCACCATTAGGAATTTTCTCCTAGGTTGCTTCTCTCCTTGATTAGTTTCCATCCATTGTTTCTTGTCTTCCCTTCTGGTGCTTTGGAGAATATATTAACTCCCTTGTCTTTGTAGAAGGCCTTCAAATATTGGAAGCCTCCTATCATGTCACTTCTAGTCCTTCTTTTCATTAGATTAGACAGATCCAATTCCTGCAACCATTCTTCATTTTAGCCTCCAGCCCTCTAATAATCTTTGCTGGTCTTCTCTATACTCTTTCCAGAGTCTCAACAACTTTTATATTATAGTGACCAAAACTGGATGCAGTAATCCAAATGTTAATGTTAATACCTACAATGTTCCACATTTTTTTAAAAAGAATTTTTTATTTTTTCGACAACTTTACATAAACATCCATACATATACTACAATATCAAAACATACATAATTATACATTTCTGTCCAAAATGCCATAAACAAATATCCTAAATTTGCACCTTTTGTACTTTTATCTCCTGTCTGTTTTCCTTCTATATTTCATACTACTCCCCTCCCTCTATCTCCGTCTCTTCCCTCTACCTTCTTTCTCCCTCTCTCCCTCTTTCCTACTTCCCTACTCCATCTCTCCCCTTCCTTTCTACTTCCCCTTCCTCCCTCTTATCCTTCCCTGAGTACATCTAATCATAATCCATTTTATAGTTAACAGACGAGCAATTCAAAACCCTGACTTCATTCCAGCATCGGTGCTACTCTTAAACTTATATCTTTTCCTTTATCCATATTTATATATATTATATTCTTCTAGATATATCTATTGTTATTCTAGTGCTGCCTCCTTCCTCCTATTTTTGTCGCCTGGGTCTACCACCTTTAATTTTCAATTTTCTTCCAAATTAATCGCTATAGCTTATCTTCCAGACATATTCATCGTCTCTTGTACCTCTTAATTTTAGGCCATACTCCTCCCTTACCTCAATTTATATCTTTACTCATATTTTTTATTCTGTCATTTCTAAATGCCCTAAATTTCTGATTCCTTTTCCCATTTCATATCTTCTTTTCAACTTTATTACTCAATTTTTTATTTTAACTCATTGTCCATATTTAAACAACTTCTAATCTTATCACTACACTTTCATCCATTGGTTAATAACATTACCAACTTCCCAATATACAATAATAAAGAAAAAAAGAACCCCTAATTATCTAAAATTTCTACAATAAAAAATCCAATTTATAAATTATATAATCTTATATAAATACCTTTAAAAATGATAATTATACAGATCTTATAACATTCCAATTTCCCACAATGTTAATGCCCACTACGGTTTCTGTGGCAAAAGAAGAACAAGTGAACTCTTTATTCAGTGACTGCAAGTACCATTTCTCACACCCTTCCAAAATCTCCCTCAACTCTTCAGGTGAGATTTTCAGGGTCATTGGAATTGCAGAGGAAAGTAGAATGGACAAGCTCCATCTCTTGCCCTTCCTTAATTCCTGTATTTGATTGGAAACAGAAAGGAAGAACATTTCCATCCACGGGAATGTTATGCTTGACCTAGCAAATTCTTCATAGTCTACTAAATTGGTACTAAAAGACCACACAACCTTCTAGATCAGGGGTAGGCAAAGTTGGCTCTTCTATGACTCGTGGACTTCAATTCCCAGAATTCCTAAGCTAGCATGATTGGCTCAGAAATTCTGGGAGTTGAAGTCCACGAGTCATAGAAGAGCCAACTTTGCCTAACCCTGTTCTAGATGATGGTGAACTTCAGCTCTCAGCAGTCCCAGTAAGCATGGCCAATAGGAAAGCACTGGGATCTCTAGATCATGTACTTTTGGCAGGCTGCATTCTTATTCTGAGTAGATTTTGATCGAACATTGGAATAGATCCTCTCCACTGAATTCCAGATATGCTTTTGTCCCAGTAGAGATCAAAATGTTTTGAATATGGTCTCGGCACAATAAATATAACAAAACTAAAACTAAATCAATAAAACACTAAAACTAACTATATGTCACGGTGTGAATATTGTCAGTTGTATGTATATGCAGGGTGATGCACCCCTATTCTAATATTATGGTACATTCCAATACAAGCAGGACACGTGATGTGATCTTCTGCGCATGTGTGCATTCCTGATTCTCCATTATTCTCTTCTGCCTTTGACTCTGACTGGAGCGGTCACGATTTATTAGCAAGGATGTAACTATTCATGATTTATTGTTTTTGTACCGAAATAAATATTTTCTATTAGACCTTTAATCTCAGCTTTATTTTCTAAATGTCTGAATTCCAAGAAAAGATCCAAATCGCCTCTATGAGATTTATTCTCACCTTAACACTATACCTATTATAGCTATAATATCTTGTATACTATATAAGACATTTAGATATTGGGGTGTTTTTAGGCCAACTTATCTCTGTTTAAACATAATGGGATTTTTTTTTTGGCCTGGATCCTTGCTAGGATGGTGAAACTCCTGCATACACAATTTATGAGGCATAGAGTAACTGATAGCACATTAACACTAGCTCTTTGCTATATTTCTGTAGAGGTATCTTTAGAACATGACTGTACATTCATGGAATACTGTAATCTTTAACAGCCTGAAGAGCACAGAATCATTAAAACCCATTGTCCCTAAAAACAGAATATTGAATGCTATTCTGGCTTCAGCATTTCTGCAGAGTAGCATGATTGCATTTGTTTCTCCAGCTGAATTATATAAAGTGTAAGTGGGTACTTGTTCATCTGTCTTAATATTGTAGAAATGCAGGCTTAAGTATTTGTATTCATGGTCTAGTTTGTGTTGTCATAAGTATCATGCTAATAAAAAGAATTGGAGAAATCAGAACAAACAAATTAATGAGACAGATGAACAGCCCAAAGAAAAATGTATGGTAGTAGACAACTGCATATTGACTTGTTTGCCTCTTTACTAGCAGTACTACTTAAATAGGTGCAGTGAATTATGAACAAAAAGCTACAGAAAGCTACATTATGACGAACGGCTTTCATATTTTTTAAAATAAGCAACCATTACTTTGATCAGCAGTGATCTTTAATCTTCATTAATTGAACTCTGACTATATAACCCTCTGGAGATCAGCAAATGTGGCTCTATTAACTCAAGGCATAATTATAATCATTTTGAAATGGTATGCTGCATATGAACTGAAACTGTACAGCAAGGAAAAACACACATCCAAAGATTCCTTTAAAAAAAAATCAAAAACACGTATGAAACAAAACACAAATCAACCCAACAAATATTGACCAAATAACATGCTTCTAATATTGATTATGTATCTACAGCAATTCCAGTGACTATAACAATTTCAACTGCTGTGCAAGAATCTACATTCAAAAGTCTATTCTACATGATCTGTGTCAAATTCCACCTAATCATGACAATCCCTAACCAAATACATCTTGGGTGTGTTGGATTATTATTTGCAGAATTTTCCACAATCAACATGGCCAATGATTGTATGAAGCAAGGAATATTCAGAATTATAATCCGGAGCATTCAGAATGCCTTTGGAGATTCTCAGTCATCCAGGTCATGGTTGTCCCAAAGTTGTTTTTCAAAAGGTTCCACAGCCATTTGCACTATTCAGGTGGCCCTGAAGACACAGAGAAATCTCCAAGTGGCCTCAAGGACTCTCAGAAAGAGTGCTAATGACCAGATGATTTCAAGGAATATAAATCCTCCTATTCTCCACCTTTCAGTCAGAACTGAAGAACTTCTTGGATGAGAAGCAAAATGTCTTCAAGGAAAATCAAGAAAGTCCAACTGCTTTTTGAAAAAGCACCTTTGGGGCACTGCATTCGGGAGGGTTTAGATTAGGAAGGAGTACTATTAGTACTGTCCATATTTAAAATTACACTTAAATGATAACTCTCCCAATTTCTGGGAGAATTAGCCAGATCTAGACATGTCATTTAAAAGATATAATATAAGTAAGAGGTATGAGAACCCCATTCTGGCACTATGGGATAAGAAAATCAGCAGTGCCTTCCTTATTATTTAAAATTGATATATAATTTTAATCTTGAGGTTTTAAATGATGTATTTAGAGCTAAGAGTTAAGATAGGTGACATACTGTATATGGAATGGAGGATTTATGCCTTCTAAGAGCATTTGTTTGTTTCCACTTTGCATACTAATATGATTGTTTATATTTTCCCCAGCTTTATTCCTGAAAGGAAGATCAAAATAAGTTACTAGAACTGTATCTGTGATGTAGTGAAGCTTTCTTTTACCTTAAGAGTACATTGGAACCACTCCCTTCTAAGGGAGCAGAATGGAGCTTGGAATATACCTGAAATAAAAGACTGAATCTAGTAATCCTAGAGACTTCAAAAACTGAATATTAAGATGGCCACCGCCCTCCTTGTATTTAATTTAAAATACACCTGTATCAGAGGTGGGTTCCTGCCGGTACGCTCTTACCTGTTGGTCTCCGCAGAGCCGAAGAAGCCGGTGGCGTTCGCAGTGCGGGGCTTCCCCCGCCCGTTTTCCCCCGCCCGCCTAGACACCGCCATTTGCATTCTTTTGACCTCTGCGCATGCGCAAAGCGTTCTGCTTGCCGCGAACGCCACCGGCTTCTTCGGCTCTGCAGCGACCAACAGGTAAGAGCGTACTGGCAGGAACCCACCTCTGACCTGTCCTGTATTTTAAAATACACCTGCACCTCTCTGTATATTTATGAATACCTATTTTTGAGTTGGTATCTCCAGCATGAATGAAAAGGCTTGCCTTAAAAATGTGAATTGAATAAATGCTAAGTATGTCTCCTCTATTCTTCTCTTTAGACCTGACCTACAGATTCAATTTTTTAGCTATAAGTGTGACAGAAGAAATGTTTGTATAATAGGCTTATATACATTCAGCATTCAGGTGCAGAATCCTTATCTTAGCTAGTGTCCCACATCAATCTGCTTGTTGGATTATTCCAGCCAACTATTTAATCTTACAAAGCAGCCTTCTGTCTATATATAGGTGCGGTTCTTATTGGTATGTATGCATGCATGCATGCATGCATGCATGTATGTATGTATGTATGTATGTATGTATGTATGTATGTATATAGGTGTGTGTGTGTGTGTGTGTGTGTGTGTGTGTGTGTGGTGTGTGTGTGTAGGTATAGGTAAAGGAAAAGGAAAAGTGCTCATCTTCATTTCTTAGCCAAGGGAACCAGTGTTGTCTGAAGACATTTCCGTGGTCATGTGACCAGCATGACTAGACCCTGAGATATGCAGAACACTGTTAACTTCCCACTGAAGTGGTATCTATTTATCTATTTGCATTTGCATGCTTTGGAACTGCTAGGTTGGCAAGGGCTGGAGCAAGTAACAGGAACTCATTCCGTTGCACGGCCCTTGGGTCTTGAACCCAGGTTGTCAACTTTCCAGCTGACAAGTTCAACGTATGTAACTGTGGAGCCATCACATCCTATATGTGTGTATGTATGTAAGTATGTGTTGTCTACTGTGTGTGTGTGTGTGTGTGTGTGTGTGTGTGTGTGTGTGTGTGTGTATGTATAATTGAAGACTTCTTGTTTCAAATCCAATGAATGGTAAATTTTCCTAATATGTATATGCAGCTATAATACAAGTCAAACAAGCTGAATTCTGTTGCATTCAGCTGAGTAGTTTAGTCCAATTTTGGCTGAATTTTGCTCTAAGATTCTTTTAAAAATCAAACAAGCAGAAAATTACTATTTTAAAATCAGCTGGATGGAATTTTAGGTAGAATGGGTTTACATGTTCAACTTACCTAGAGGCAAAAACATTCTGAAAGGAAAAAAGACATTATAAAATTAAAGTTTCCCTATTATATGTTGTCCTAATGCTTAAAGATTGAATGGAAATTCTGATAAGATTCTATTTGGTAAGAAATAGAAACTATCCAACCAATTTTCAAAAAGGAAAGCAAACACTTTCTCATCACTAAATATGTTTATGTAAAGAGACCTTTTGGGTTTTCAAATTTCACTTGCAAAATATCTCTGGGAAAAAAGATCTATCAGACCTTCTGCAGCACCTTTGGAATCAGCTAGAAAAATATGCTTGTTTACTGTAGTGAAAACATTTATGATGACAAAGATGAGTAACCAGGATTTCATTATTTTGTGTTTATTAGATTATTTGGGTTTTTACTTCTGATAAAGTACTGCAGAAATGGATTGTGATACATGATAATTTGTTTCTATATTAGACTTTGTACTTTCCTCATTGTACATTGTAGAATTAAGCAGAGTGAAATGATCTCATCGCTTGCAGAAAGATCCCGATTAATGTTCATGTTCAGAAGAGTAGAGCCTATCATTAACATGTTATTGGTTAATTATAGGTTTGGAATAACACTTTCACTTTAAAAAGGGACATGTAAGTATTTTGTTGTTAGCCTTCTAATATACTTTCAGCAAGACATTTAAGAAATCCATTTACTTGAAGTGTACAGTCCTGTCTTCATAGACTAGTCTTGCTGCTTGCGAGAAGGCAAGGCAAGAACCAATGGATGGAAACTAATCAGGGAGAAAAGCAACCTAGAACTAAGAAGAAATTTCCTAATGGTGAGAACAACCAGTGGAATGGCTTGCCTTCAGATATTGTGGGTGCCCCATTACTGGAGGCTTTCAAGAACAAGAACAGACTTGACAGTCATTTGTTTGAAATGGTATAGGGTCTCCTGCTTGTACAGGGGGTTGGAGGATCTCCCATGTCCCTCCCAACTCTGTTATTCTGTGTTCTGTGTTCTATGCTGTCTTATATTCCACCTGTCACTCAGCTCTCACCTGTGGCTCCTAGCAGCTATAGCATGCGCAGCGGCCACACCCCAGGCAACAGCTTCGACAGGCTGGCCAAACCAGGTTGAGAGTAGCCATTGGGTCATTGACCTTCGGTGAGATAGGGACTTGTCTATCCCGAGCATGTGAAGACAGATTCCGGCGGACTGAGCAGATGAATTCTACTAGAATAGGACAACGGTCATGAAGGCAGTCTCTGCAAACGATGTGGTACGCTAAGAGCACGGCAAGACACGAAAGACGCCCTGGTCAACCACTGCACCCAGCCCATCTCCAACTGTCTCGACTCTTGTCCTGCTATTTGGAGCAAGATGGAATCTGGGAAGAGAGAGTGAGGCTGACTATGCACACCTCTCCCTCACTTTAATCCAATTCACGCACAAGTCTTGACATCCTAGATGTCAAGGTCCTCTTTGAACACGATGGACGAACATCATCATTCTCCAGAAAATCTTCATAGGTTTAAAGATCACAGTCAAACTTGTGTAATACGTAACTATAAAAGTTGCAAACATTTTTAAGTAAGTACATTCTGTGTATTTTATACTTGAACTACTCCAAACAATAGAAGAAAAACTCAAGGAAAATACTTTTGAATTCTCTTGTGCTTTTGAGTTATTATTCTATTTGTAGTTATCTACTTATGTAGTTACATAATTTACAGTTATATTTATCTACTTATGGTTCTCATAAATGGTTCAAGCAGGGATGTATAGTTCTTTTGAAATCAGTTTTCTGACAGCATTTCTGATTTTATCTATACTTTTGTTTAGGTCTTCCTAAGATGCTCTTTAGAATGAGACTATTTATGTGCTTCTTTTCTAAATAATTCTTTTTGTTCTTGGTCTCCCCACCTCACCCCCCTCTACTCCAAGGAATAGTGATGGATGCTAGTGGATTTTGCTTATTCCTGCCTATCAATAACAATAAATAACACTCTTGGCACATAATGTGGTTGTTTGTAGGACCCTTCTTTGATGCCTCCACCTGACCTTCTTAAGTATGCGATGTGAGATAATTAGAATAGAGTCCAGGAAACTTGATATCTATACCTATCCTGATGGAACCTACTGAAGCTCTTCCTTTGACAGAGGCAGGGAAGGCTAGTGGGTGGCTCATTCAATTATTTGTATGTGTTTATGTGCATGGCTGAATGTGTGAATGGAAGAAAGGAATCAATCAATCAATCAATCAATCAATCAATCAGAACAGAGCTAGAAGGGACCTTGGAAGTCTTTTCTTTTCTTTTCTTTTCTTTTCTTTTCTTTTTTTCCTTCCCTTTATTTCCTCTTTTCTCTAGACTGGCTCAATAGACTGAATCAATGGAAAATATACTTCTATCTATACCAACTTTATCTATATCACCTTCCTTTCTACCTTCCGTTGTGGTGCTTGCTCCAATCAAGATATACGGCTGTCTAAAGACCCTTCACAATCAACCATTTTCCCATCTGAGCACTGGATTAAGTGCATCTCTGGTAATGCAATTCCTATAATTTAGCATTCGCTAAGATGTATATGCATGTTAGGATGTACAGCAACGAAGAATTATTTTCTAGGAATGAAGAAGTGATGCCTAGACCAATTCCTTGAAATGAGCCAAAATCCATGTCGTTTTAGCCAATCCAAAGATGTTAATCTTTAATCTCTTTTTGAAAAGCAAGACACA
Source organism: Diadophis punctatus similis (assembly GCA_023053685.1). NCBI lineage: Eukaryota > Metazoa > Chordata > Lepidosauria > Squamata > Dipsadidae > Diadophis > Diadophis punctatus. The sequence continues at coordinate 166,229 of JALIGW010000148.1, read as the reverse complement.
GTCAAAATCTGGCCATTTCCTTATGAATTTTTCCTTATTCCTTCTAGTATTAAGGTTTTTATCATAATTAACTTAATTCCACCTTCCTGCCACTTCAGTTTTCTGCATTTATTTAAATAATGATGATTTAGATACCGTATTTTTTGGACTATAAGACACACTTTTTTGTCTCCCACAGACAAAAGAAAATGTCTGTACGTCTTATAGACTGAATATTGCTGAAGCCTCACCCACCCACCGGCCGTTTTTTGGCCTCTGCATGCCCCATTTTTGGGCCTTTTTCATGCCTTTTTTGGCCCATTTTGGGGGGGTTTTTGGCCCATTTTTGAGACTTTTTGGGGCCATTTTTGAGGCTTTTGGGGCCATTTCAAGGCTTTTTTGAGTTGTTTTTGAGGCTTTTGGGGGGCTGTTTTGAGGCTTTTGGGGGGCTGTTTCCACCCCCAAAAAAAACTTGGCTGAAAAAAGCCTCAAAACAGGCTGAAAAGAACCTCAAAAACAGGCCAGAAAAAGCCTCAAAATCGGGCTGAAAAAAGTATTGAAAATGGGCCAAAAAGCCTCAAAGATGGGCCCAAAAAAGCCTAAAAATGGGCCCAAAAGCCTAAAAAATGAGCCAAAAGGCCTCAAAAATGGGCCAAAAAAGCCCCCAAAACAGACTGGAAAAAGCCTCAAAAATGAGCAGAGAAAAGGCTGGAAAGCGGCCAAAAAAAGCCCAAAAATGGGGTGCATAGAGGCCAAAAACCTTTTGCTGTTGTTTTCCTCTTCAATATTTAGGTGCATCTTATAGTCAGGTGTGTCTTATAGTCCAAAAACATGGTATTTTATGGTAGTTTTTTAAAATATCAGATAAATGTTTTTTTGTCCCTTTTTCAATCTCTCACCCTCAGACATGGCCACCTTTGTTCATGTCTCTGCTGTTTACTCTGGTTTCAGTTGCCCTCAACATCTCATTAAGTTGACCATTGTCCCTGCCTACATAAGAATTAATGCTCTAAAATAATCAAGGTTTTTCCTATTTAACAAGCAGGAATTTTAACGGCATATAAATAATTATGCAGAAAATAATTCAGAGAACCAATTCAAACTCCCCTCTCAACCCCATGTTCCCCAGATAAAACCAATTTTAAACAAATCTATAATTGGCACCATTTGGAAGGAGACTAGATTACCTCCTTATCCTTTTACATTTAAGATAAAATTGCCTAACCTTCTTGGTAGTAACATATAGCACC